>JAYRBV010108108.1:0-14572 GCA_036023255.1 Mitrocomella polydiademata | reverse complement strand
CAGGTGCGTACAGGGGGGGAGGGGGGGTTAAATTTTTGAGATTTACTGCGTACGTACTTTATGGATGGCCCCTAATCAAAAAATTCCCCCGTACACCCCTGCTTTCTTGGCTAAAACCCAATATTACAGCGCGATCAGGAAAAGGTCTATTAGAATCCTACATATTGTAACAGTGTCATTGAAATTCTGACTGCATGCATACCTAGTTGTTAGTTAGGCAAAAGGGGCGCTTATAAAAAAAAACACGCCTCCCTCCCCTCCCCCTTGCCCTTTCTTTCAGCCACTACTACCCCCAATCATCTACTGAAAGTTTATTTATGCCTATTTCCAGAAAGCATGTCTAAAATAATTATCTGATCATAGAAGCAGTTCTTCAAGTGTCAAACTGAAAAAAACTGCCTGAGGCAAGGCTCGAAAAAAATAGCGAGCAAGGACCAATGACCAAGGTCGAGTTTAGGCAAACAGGTTTGAAGTATTTTAGGAGAAAAGAATAGTTTGACAAATCCATATATTTTTTCTTGAATTTTCCAGGATACCAGTTCTTTAACATGGGCAAATAAAATAACAAAACAATCAAGTTTTAATAGGACTTAGATGATTTGTTACACGTCCCAGACGACGACGTACGTTCCTCCAAAAAAATTCGATTCCATGCTACAGCACATGTCCGTTTGTTTTGACGGAGGAGTGTGACAAATGTAAATAAACAAAAAAATTCGTATCACGTGTGTAGGAGAGACTCACAGCAAGGAACTAGTACCCAGTTTCTTTTTTATCGATGAAACATGAAACATGAAACATAACAACATTACGCGAAAGCTCGTTTTGGAAGGGCCAAATACAAAAGATGTGACAGACTTTAGGCCAACTCACAGAGAATGAATAGTTTCTATTTTTGTAATTTATTTAAATTTGTATTCATCAGTATATTGTTTATTTGGACAAGCGAAGGTAATTTCATTTGTGTTTTTCTCGACTGTGAAAAACGGCAATCAAAATCTTTAAGATTTATTTACAGATCGATCAGTGTGCTGGATTCAAAGTATTAATATTTGTTGTTCCCAATCTATTTCTTACTTCTTAGAGATTGTTTACATTAGCTTCATCTAGTTAGAAGTACAATTTCTGCTTTATTTTGTATGGTATATAGTGGTATTACGGTAAGATTCCTGCAGCTAATAGACAGCTGGTAGATAGAGAGGTCCGTTTGTTTTGTTTGTGTGTAATGTTTGGCGTTTGAAGTACACACATAGTTTTGAGGATCATATTCAGCACTTGTTTGTATAAACATCCTGTTTGGTTGAAAAATCCTGTTACTCAAAATCAATGAAGTGTTTCATTTCCTCTTTATTTTATTTTAGCTTGTGAATTGTGCTTGTTTCCCTAAAATAAAATAGAGTGATGTTATTTGAATAATTCCCTACAAATGCAAAAGAAATATTTATGTCCTCTGCTAATTTTCTGTAAAATGATGAGTTTACACATGCTTAGTCTGATGTTGCGGTACTATATCTATATTCACATATTTTGATCTTTCAATGAATCTGGATTTTTTAGTGCACTTCCAAATGAACATCAGGCTGACCTAATAAATGACATTGGGAATCTTTAGAACTCTTGATTGAATAAACTCAAATCTCAAATAAGTGCCTCTGGGTGGCTATTTGGATGCAAAATTAAATAGCCCAATGTTCTAAATCGATCATCAACGGTATTTAGGGGTACCGCTTTGATTGTATCAAAAATAACTAATTTCACGCAAAGTCAGTAGGAGTCGAGGGACATAATTTTCTTCACAATTAGATTATCGTTTCCGTACATTTGTTTGTTTTGACCTCTTCTTGGCAAAAATCCAAGATTGCAGCGCGATATGAAAATTATCTATTGCAAACAAGTATGAACCTGCTTAACAATAGATTCTGTCAATTATTCTTATTATGAAGTACTACATATTAGAGTACCCATTAAAATTGTTACCGCAGCAGTGCCTAGAGGCAAAAGGTTGACTTTTAGATTTGCCTCGGCTATAACTTTGCCAATGCATTTAAAAACTTGAATTTCAATGCCTGACCAGTTTTAGTTTTGAACTGTACACATTTACATTGTTTGAAATGTTTGCCTACTGTTTAAAACCAGTTGATTGAACTTGTACTAAGTTTTATACAAAATCAAATTAATGTCTTTAAAATTGAGAATACATAAGATGGCTCTTTTTTTGGTAGAAAAGTATGCAGTATTCAATTGTTAGTTCAAAGACATTTTATTCATAAGTTTGCAAATTATGCTCTTTCTTTGCACTTATATCAAACTGAAGGGTATCAATACTGTTTAGTGCCTTTGGTGTATCACATTTCATTTTTATAACCCTTTTTCTAAAAACCTGCATTCTGAGGGGTACCTGCATTCTGTGGGCCAGACCCTGCAAGGTCATCTGTCAAGTTGCTTGTCTAGAATAAGAATTATACAGTAATATGGTGTACTGTTTTGTACTGTACCTTAATTTTGAATGTTTCATAGGGCAGTAGAAAACTCATTTTATTTGGTAAACTTGTTAAAAGATTTAGGTTCAGAGAAGTGTTTTTTTTTTTAATATAAAGTATATAATATTCATGATATTCACGTCACTCAAAATTGAAGACATTGCATTGTTTCTTGGGTGGCAAACTCAAAGTTAAAGCAGTTATTCATGCCACTCTTTCTTCAAGTTTGCCACCCAAGAAACAATGCAATGTCTTCAATTTCAAGTGACGTGAATATCATGAATAGTTTTGTGGTCCTCTTCCTAGACATACTTTTGAAATTGGTACTGGAAAATTCTCTACTTTAACAGACGCCAATCCTCTTTTAGAAATTCAAAATAAACCTCAGTTTTGCCGACCACATTTTTTTGAGTACTTTTTTTTTTTTTCAGAAGTAGCTTTTCACAATTAGATGTTTTTTCAAAGCATGTAGACAGGTAGCTTTTAGAAGTACGTAGGTGCTTATCCAACACTTGAGAAATTTAATTCTGGCTTAGCTTGAAATTGGATTGATGTACAGTGCTCCTTTTGTCAAGCATCTTGAAACTGTTTTTGTTAGAATACTCTGTTAAAAATGTGCAGAGAAAATTCTTTTCATAGACACAAAGCAACAAATGACATTTGAATTCTTCTTTGTAGTATTTTAATAAATGTTACCCTTTTGTATTTATGAATTGTAACAAAAGTTAAATTTTGTTGGTTTTAAAAGAGGAAGGGAAGTATAGTAAGTAGTAAGATTGTGTGTCAAATCAAGTTCTATAAAAATTTTCCTGAATTTTCAACTGAAAAGGTCTTTATTTTTCACAGAACAAATTTTATTATTTTAACATTTTTAAGTTAGAGTTGTTTTTATAATGAATAATATCTTCTTCTGAGGATGTTCTGAATATTCTCAGACTAGCTGTTCTAAATTTGTTGTTTTGAAGTTGTTCTTATATACCTATTTTTCTACATTTCAGTTTCAGGCCTGATATGTAGCTGTGATTCACACTGTCCTGACAATCACCAGAACTTCACTTGTGAAACTACGTACAAATGTTTCAAAACACAGCAATTCAGGGAAGGGACGCAGGAGTTGATCGAGACACACGGGTGCATTGGTAACAATGAAGGAGGTATGTGGAAAGCTTATTTTCTCTATCAAATTTTTATTCTTGTAACTTGTATTCTTGAATTTTATGAAAAACAGAAAATTCATTCCATGAGGAGTTTAATTTTGTTAATACTATGTAATGGCACCTGACTCATGAGAGTCAAAATGCTGCTTAAAATCAGGTCATGTCGTTCTGCACCTTCTTGAACTCCTGAGTTCAAAGAAGAGGTGTTATTAGACAGGAACAGTTCCTTATTGATATGAAGCAGAATGCTCCTTTACTTTATAAAGATGACAATGTTATAGGAGATAGTACTTGTCAAATTGTTTTTTGGCAAAGTATTCAAAAATGTATAAAAACAAATATGAATTGTTTATTGACCAGAGACATAAAATTTGACAAAATGTTGCAAATTCCGTATTCAATTTATAAGTGGTTCACTGTCTCGTCTGTCTGGAAGTTGTCCAAGTCGTCAAATTTGATGTTTTAAAACTGTTTGAAATTTTTATGAAAGGGAAACTCATCACAATTTAATATATATGCCAATTCAATGCAATAGTATACATCACACAGTTATTTTTGATATGTGGTAGATTTTGTTAAATCATTAATTTCTTTGTGTATGAAGAACAAATATTTATTTTTTATCTCTTTTCAATTCTCAAAAAAAGTGGTGATCTTTTTTTTTCCCAAAAAATCCTTGTACAAAAGAAATCCAAGTATATATCAATAACAAACCATGGCTTTCTGGCTATCTCTTTGATGTCCAATTAAAAACATGTGAAATAGATGGGAAGATCTTGGTGGTAGTAGCAAATATTGTATTGTAATGCAAAAGATGTTCCCACAGCTGGACTTTCTACTGTTATTCCTTTATAACTTAGCAGGGGGTGGACAGTTTTTTTGTCCATGCTCAAACTATTTGTTGTGTTGTTTATTGTGTGTTTTTCTTTGCTTCTTTACTACATCCATGAATGCATTTGTTTCTATAAAGCAGACTCTGACATATAGACTAAATTATATCAGGAAATACACCAAAATAGGAAAGCTCACACACTGTTATTAAAAAATGCTATGAAGTTTTGATTACAATACTGTAGATATCCTGTGTAAGAAAATAACGTTAGTTTATCTCAGTCACTATGTAACAATTGTGTTATGAAGTTTTAAATGTGTTTAAATCAAACATGAATTTCCCGTGAAAGACGACAGACTAGTGTCTACGTCTATGTTTTCTTTAGGCTTATTTTTAAAATAGAATTTGTCAACAAGTATATGATCATTGTTTTCGAAATGGGTGCCTTGGCACTACATATAGTTTGCGTTTCAATTCATGATTAGTTGTTCTTTTAAAAAGAAAAGTCTCTTAAATGTGTTTATAAAATCAAGGCAAATTTTATCAAATGCCTCGTTCTCCCTGGTCTGTTTTCTAAGGTTTTGATAAGTGAACATGAATTGAAACTTAGACACCCTCCTACAACTAACTTCTCTATCAAAACACTATTAAACCCAGAAATTATTGGATTCATTAGTACTACTAGGAAATATGTTGAAACCAAATATGCATTTTCAGTTTTGGAAGGGGTCTCAAAAAGTTTTGATAGTTTGTTGGCAGCAAAATATCAAAAGGCCGCCACAGTTGTGTTTTGACTCTACTTTTTGAGTGGCACTTGAACAAAAGTCATTCTACTTGACTCGCGATGCCTTTAATTATCAGTGAAGTATTTCAAGTATGTTTGTGTCTGCTCAGTCACGTTCTTTCCTTTTTACCACATTTTGCTTCTTATCAGATCACACAAGTTTGTTTTCTGATGTGTGCATCAAGCTTTTTTTTAGAATCATTCTCTAGTGAGGATAAAGCCTAGGAAAAAATGTTTTATAGACAATGATAAAGTGTTCTCTTCAATGAACATATGAAAACAAATTTATGTAACCAAATTTATTTTGCGTGTTTTTTATAATTATTCCCAACATTATTTCATGGTAAACATTTCTCTTCGAAGAGTATATGAAAACAACTTCATGTAACAAACATGGCTTCCTATCATAAGTGTTGTCATTAAATAAGGTGGATGCATATAATCATAATTTGTAATATCAATGAGAGATTAAAGACATAATTTCATCATAGAAATACCTCTTTAATTGCTTTGTTTGTGTTAATATGACAATTCTTTCTTTTGTGGTTATTTTCAATCATCCCTATTATTATTATTTAAAAAGGTGCTGAGGGGATAGCTTTGGGATTTCAGTAGTGCTTACTTGATTTAACCACGACACATTGAATAAACAACCCCATGCCCTAGGATGTATATAAGAACAGAATTCTTTCAATGAGAGGTTTGTCATAACTGGCCAGGAAACATCTAAAATGCCTTTTCCTTGAAACATTTATATTAAAAATGTGGTGTGTCTCCATTTGCCTTTCATCTTTGCCCATAATACATAATCTGGACACGGAAGAAAGCAAAATAACCATTGCATTGTAGGAAAATGCTGTGATAAGTTCATTCAAGTGCATTCATGTTTAATATTCGTCAAGGAACATTGAATTACGAACACCAAACCAAAGTACTAATTATTACTTTCCTTGAATGTCCCTTTATAATACACACTCGCATTTTAGTTTTGGCTGTTTAAAAAATACCCTAAAAAGGTAATTAAAAGTGTGTGAAAATAGCGCAAGTTTTTTTAATGCGTGACATTAATTAAGGCCAGGGAAATTTACGCGAACTGGTTATTTTACGTTAATTAATGTACCGCGTTAAATTTGTGTAATAAGGTAGATATACTTTACTGCATATTCAATAGAAAAGTTGGTGGTGGATACCGACACTCTAGCAACCTGTCGAGTAGGATGACTCATAGCTACTGACAGTTGTTTTAAAAGAGGTGATCTTACTACTTCCAACTGTATTAGTAGCAGCTAAGCTGTTAGGTCAACATGGACTATTAGTAAATCAGTGGTAGAGCAGTTGGCCACTGAATGAGTCCCTCCAGGTTGGCAAATGTTCTATCCCTGGATACATATGAAAACTTTGGTTAGGTACCTATTATACTTAATTTTTCTTAAATTTATTTTAAGAGGGGTTGTTTCAATGCCGAAGCGATAAAACACAATTTCACATACCTTTACGAGTACAATGCTGTAATGATCGTGATTTGTGCAATGACGATCTTAATCCAACCATTACTGACAAAGAAAAAGAAAAGTACATTCGCAGTACATGTAAGTGGGACTTGATGGAGGTTACTATTTTTATGTTTTTACAAGGTCATAAATTTTTTTTAAGTCTGAAGACATTCATTAGGGTCATATCGACTGAAATCTATTTGAATATTTTGAAAGATTGCAATGTTTTTTCAATTATCATTCTATGACTTTGTATATCAACCTTTTTTTCTTCTTTTTTTTACACAGTGGAGGATAAACAAGGTTCAAACCATGCACAAGGATTGGCCTTGGCAATTTCCATTTCTGTTTGTGCAATGCTTCTCTTCATCATCATTGCCTACCTAGGATTCAGGTTCGTACTAATTGATTGAAAATTTCAGGTTCCTGTAAACATAATTTTTACCAAAATGATTATTTTAAACACCCCCATCCTCTCAAGCGTGATTTTTATTTCTATTAGCCCCTATCTCAAATAAGGGCTTCTGGGTGGTTATTTGGATGCAAAAACTATAACCAGAGCTTATTAAAACATTTCGTATAGATGAACATCTTATCAAAAAAAAAAAACTTTTTAGTGCCCTTTTCAATTAAGCGCCCCTCAAATATCGAAACTACTCAATCAATTGAAAAATGGCTATTTCCCTGTTAAGAACCCTGTAGTATAGAAAAGTATATCAAAATTACTCTATACTATTTTAGGTATGTTCAGATCAAAGCTAAGCAACAGAGTCGTGAAAAACGCCGCTTGATTATTCCAAATGGGACAGCCCCAGTTGGCTCGATTGGAGAGCTATTGCTGGGTGGTCAATCATCAGGAAGTGGATCCGGTGTCCCTACTCTGGTAAGTCTCTAAACGCTACTAGCCAGCAGGCGAAGTCTCCAAAAGATTCTGCCGATGCTTAATTCTTCTACCCAAATGGCAATGAAATTGTTTACAGTTTCAATAGAAGGACACCCACCCCTTCACACAGACATTTTTGAAGAATTTCCCCAATGGGTGCAAATGATTATCAATCTTTTGAAGGGAGGGCAACACCAAATTTTAACCAACTTCTTAACATTCTTGGGAAAATAAAAACTTCTAATTCAAATTGTATTTTAGGAGTTTTAGCATTCTAGGAATTAGCTTTTTTCCTTGAAAGTCCTTAAAATACAACTCAATTTATAAACACATTCCTTCATTTACAGTAACCTTATCTTTCTTATTCCTAGACTCAAAGAACCATTGCTCGCGAGATCAGCTTGTATGAAGAGGTAGGGCGTGGACGATTTGGCGTTGTATATAAAGGGCGTTGGCGAGAACAGGTTATTGCCGCAAAGATTGTACACACTTTTGATGACATATCTTGGCGGAATGAACTTGAAATGTACGAAACTTGTAATCTTATACATGAGAACATCCTTGGATTCATTGCCGGTGATATCTGGGAACCCATACCGGGGCAAGAGCTCCAAAGACTCGTTATAACTGTGTTCCATGAGTTTGGATCTCTGCATGATTTCCTGCAGAACCATTCATACGATTCCAGTGTTTTATATCGCTTGGCTTACACAGCTGTTAGTGGTTTAGTTCACGTTCATAGAAAAGTACCCGGCTCACATGGTAAGCCTGCAATGGCTCACAGAGACATAACCAGTAGAAATATATTAGTAAGAGACAATCTACAGTGCTGTATTGGGGACTTTGGTCTAGCTGTAAAGTGTGATGATAGCGAACCGTTAGACTTTCGAAATAATGCCCGATTACCTACATTTCGGTACATGGCACCAGACTTGCTTGACAATTTGAATGCAATTGAGTCGTTCACCTTTGAAACGTACCAGCAGAGTGATATTTATGCCTTTGGCTTGGTGATGTGGGAAATGGTATTACGTTATGAAGTACAAGGTATTATTTTCTGATTATTTTGAGAGAGGATGTGGCCAATCCAGGGGCCTCTTTTTTGTTTTAGGTATGATCTTACTTAATTTTCGCTCTGGCTCCGCCATTGAGCACTTTTATATGATAAACATATACTGTCATTTATAGGTTTGATCTAGTATGTACACCCCTAAGCTTTACTCCAGGGCCCTTTCTTGCTTTTCACAGTATGAGTATTATGCTCAATATTATGAAGCTACACCCTCCTCGATCGAGCCCTTCAATCATAATCATGTTAGAATCTGACGTCCAAATTGTTTTGTAGAAAACTATTTATTTAAACTGTCTTTTTGGGTAAATCAAATTCAAAATAATATTGACCTGACAAATCACTATTAAACAGTTTACAAACAATGAATTACAAACTTCCATTGATGATATACTTGCATTGTTTTATTTCATGAAGGAAGCGCAGAGGATTACCAGTTACCGTTTGCAGAGTATTTTAAAAGTGAAGATGAACCAGGCTACAGTGACATGAGACGACTTGTACTGGAACAACAAAAGAAATGCACACTACTACCGAAATACCAAGAAGATCAGGTAGGTCCCGACTAGAATTCTGAAACATCAGTTATAATTAATAAGATAAAAAATGGCGCAATAAGAGTCACTATACTCTACGCAGTTGTAAGATCTAGATCAATCGAGGAAGATAGATTAGAGAGCTAACTCTCTATTCAGCGTAGATGGAAAATACTGATAAAATATAAAAGTAAAGGTTAATGAACAAAATATTCTTTTGCCGCGTTATGGAGCCTCGCGTCTCGATCTTACACACATATTGAACACATTTATTTATTTTTTTAGCATTCCAAGGTTATTATCAAACTGATGAATGAATGTTGGTGCGCCTCGCCGCAGGGCCGTTTGACCACTCTACGGATAAGGAAAACTTTGGAACGTTATCTCCAAGACAAAGAGAAAACCGACAGTGATCAAAGCACGGGCAGTAGCATTGAGACGGCTTCATCGGGTCTTTCTTGAACATCGTGTTAACGTAACATATCTAGAGCAGCGTGGTATCGTTAGCGAGGACTCGTAAACAACAAACGAAAGTGTTTTTACGGTTATAGTACTCGAAAAGCTTCGGCGGTTAAGATGCAAGATGGTATACGAAGCGTTACCCAGCAGGCACACGTACAGTGCCGTTTCAACATTCAAACAACGTCCTGTGAATAGGTCTCTCTATTGTTGTGTTGACCAGATCGGGAAAACAGGCAAAGAACCACCGGTATTCCATTTAAAAAAAGACGAAGTAAATTCACCACAATTAATACAAGATTTCCATGGTAACGAGCAGAAACAGGATTGTCCAAAAAAGTTGAAACAAGTTCCTTAAAATTCCATGTAAGAAACATCCCTGTTTTGAAAGTTTGAACAAAAATTTGTTATAGATGAATATATATATATATTTATAAGTTTAATTTAATTTCAATTAGCGAACACTCTTCAACCTGGTGATTGTTTAGCAAAACTGCCCAATGTTCTTTTGTATCGTCAAGCAAATGTCACTTTCTTTCGAATGACATGAAAACCAAGGGTATAGAATTAGCTCTTAAAAAAATAATACGCCGTTTGTCAAGTACGCATGCGTTTTCAACGGTTTATGATGCTACTCGAGCAACTGTGATAGGAAAAGGCTTACACAAGCGTTCTTACACTGCAAGGGTTTCAAATGGTTCTAGCAAAAACAAGCAACCCAAAAGAAACCATTGCATTGTAAGGATGTTTATGCAAGTTTTTCCCTATCACAGTTATCGCCGTCATCATAGCCCAGCTGGTAAAGTCACCAAAATGCCGAATTGGGAGTGAGAAAACACTCAACTCCATAAGCATTTTTAAAGAATTTAACCGGCAGGGATAACACTCTTGAACACTCCAGTGTGTAGCTTTTTTAAACCAAATTACACCCTGAAAAGATATATATTCATCATTTTGGGACAGTAGAAATATTTTTTATGATTTCTCCCTCCTACCAAGTATAAAGGCAATATTTTAATTTTTTTTTAAAGTGTTTATTTAATGGATGATGTAATCTTTAATAGAACGCCTAGAACTAAAACTCCTTCCTATGAAGTGTCTACCCAGACGGTTTCAATTCACTTGTCAAAACCTCATAAAATAGACTGGAAGAACGAGGCTTTTGATGAAATTTGCCTCGATTTTAATACTGCTGCTCTTTGAATACTCGCGTGTTTTACGGTTGATTATGGTTGAATATTTTGTCGCCGCCCAACTAGTATAAAAGCTCTCTGGAGAAGTTCAGGTCGGGCGAGGGCGTGCTTTACATGTACAGTGCAAGTATTTTTTATAAAAGCATATAGTTTTTTGGAACGTTCCTCTCTGTTTTTTTAATTTTTATTATTATATCTACACTATTTTTTAAAAATTATTAATTTATATACAAACTATTTTTTTTTTCCTGTTGCTATTTTTGATCATATGATGGTTCAATATTATTTTTTTTCTTTTAAATGAAACTTTTATCAACTACCAAAATTTTTGGATACTTGTCACCTATTCTGCGGTGAAATCCCAAAATCGAAATTTTGACGAAATATTATGTCAGTGTCTGAAATTTTTGGTAGTTTGTTTTTGTGTCGTGAACTGATTTACCGTTTCGTTGGTCACGTAAATTTCTGGACTTCCTCATCAACCTGAAAGTCCAAAAACCAAAATATATATGACAGTGTCCGAAAAATGATAGTGTCCGAAAGTTTTGTATCGGAAAGCGATTGTATTTGTTATCGTTGTGAGTCGGTCGGACAAGCGAGAAGACATTTTACAACACTTTTTACTGCTGTTGTCCAGGGATTTTTTTAATTGCAGCTAGCGCATACTTTATTAGATAAAAAAGCTTTGTTATTATTGTATATGATTTTTGTTTTTTCGAGTACCCCTTTACTTAGTACAGCATCCAACAATGGTCAACACTTTGTCCCTAGCTTCCTCTTACATTTTTTTTTATCACGTAACTTATCAAGAAGAAATTGGTCTGAGAGTACAACATTTCATTATGAACCCAATGTTGGATGGTATACCAAGTTTACAACTAATCCTTTATTTTGTATTTACTTTTTCTTGGCTCCCAGCCATCGCTTGTCAAAATCTCATAAAACAGACTGGAAGAACGAGGCATTTGATGAAATTTGCCTTGATTTTACAAACACATTTAAGAGACTTTTCTATAAAAGAACGACTGATCATGAATTGGAATTCTTTTTGTGGAGGAGTGCATTTTTACTGATACGGCGTTCATTATTAATTGCCGTACCATTAAAAAATACTCCTCCATTGTGACTTATTTTTAACAATTTTACCCGCTGGGCTGTGATCTGTGATTCTTTGTTCTAAATTATGTTGATATTATTTTTAAAATATATTTACTCAACCTTCATCTCTTGTATATAATCATATTTCTTAGCATCAAGTTCGCAATGAGTTGTTTTTCATGAAGCGATTAAATTTTAGAAGGTTTCGCGGAAGTAATTTTCTTTGCATTTTTCGCGATATGAGTTGTCGGTGGTCGGCGATACGAGTTGTCGGTGGTCGGCGATAATTATGAAAACTATTGAAACTTTAAAAGTTTCCGAATTGAATGTTTTTTATTTAAAATCCTTTGAAATGTGGCTTTGAAAGCATCATTGAATTTCAGTATTTTCGTTATTATAGTATACTCGTTACTATTTCTTTCTTGGATGCTTTCGCTCGTAAACGCGCATTATTCTTTCTTTTGGCGCGAAACCTTTCATTACTGTGGAGGAGTGTCACAATACACTCTCCCTCGTTCATCTATTTAGCCAGGTAACTTTAATTTATCGTGAAAATGAAAAATAACCATTGCTTTATTTTTGCATGGAATTAAAACATTTTAAATAGAAACGTCAATTGTTTTTCCCTCCTTCTTTCCCTCCTTCTTTTTCTGAAGATACTTTTACTTGCCTTTTGTGTTCAAGATCTTTTGGCAATAACCAGCCAAATTTTCGTCACCTCCAAAGAATTTCGTCACTTTTGTCCGTAAATTTGCCCAAAGTTTGTGTAAAACTTGGACAAAATTTTTCGTTGGACATAATTTTCGTCATCTCCAAAAGAATTCGTCATCCGACATTGTTTTGTCCGATAAGGCATATAAACCAGCCGGCAAAATCACTCAAAAAATGCTTCGTTGGAGGAGTGTTTTAGTAAACGCTCCTCCACTTGACTTTAAAATGATTTTGCCGGTTGGTTTATTTTGTAGTCAACTGACGATGAATATATCGAAACATGTCTTGCTCTTTAAAAAAAATTGTGTTTTTTCTGAAGATGATTTATATATATATCCACTTGATTTTGTTGAAAACGAAGAGCACTATAAATGAGCTATACGTTTGTGACAGACTTGACACATAGATTATTAATTTCGTCTCGTACAAAATTTAAAGAACTCAAAAATTAAGCCTCAAGGAAAAGAAATCGGAAAATCAAGGAAAGTTTGGAAGAAAAGAACCAAAAAAGTCGCACCCCCTGATTTTCTTAATTTCGAACTTTCCTCAATGGTTACGGCTGGAGAGGGGTGTTCCAGTGGCCATAATCTACGCCCGATATACCGTTGCGGGCTTTTTTGCCCTGCTCTTGCATGGTTGGCCACTGTCCTGGAATTTGGTTTTTGTCCTGGAATGTCCTGGAATTTCCTTGTTTTTTAGAAATTGTCCTGGAATGTCCTGGAATTTAGTTTGAAAGCCATATTTAAAAAAAAAGAATATCGATAATTCAATATTTGTTTTGATTTTAAACTTTTTTTGACTGTTTTAGCAAAACTCTGCTTCAATTTTGTCCTTGAATGTCCTGGATTTTACTTTAAAATGTCCTGGAAAAACGGGTAAAATGTCCTGGAAAAGTACTTTTGAGTGGTCACCATGTCTTGGTCTATCGGCATTGGAAGATAAGAGTAGTCAGGAAAATAGGTTCCACAGCAAAACCTTTCAGCTCCACAACAGAAAGTCTGCGCAGCATGTGCAGCATAAATTACAGAGAACGTCGCTGTAATAAAACACTACAATATGACTCAAGTGCGGTAGCTTTCAACTACTCGGATCTTAACCAATGTAGATAGACCTAGCTAGAGTATAAGGGCAAAAAAGGCCGAAACGGTATATATCGGGTAGACTAGGTAAAGGTGGCCACTAGTCTCTGAAAGCCATGGAAATTTGTTTTCAGCTTCAAAATAAAAAACCTAGTTAACAACACTGTACTGGAAAAGTCCTGGAACCTTTTTTCGGAAGCCATCCACACTTTTTTCTTTATAAGGCTTATAAGAGTACAAGAGAATCATCGATGGAAATAAAGTTTCAGGCCAGAGGACGAATATTTATTTGGATTAGAAAAACAAATGTTTATCGTCCTTAAATAAAATGTTTTAAAGTTTGATATTTGCTTGTTGATTTGTATAGTTCTCAGGTTCTCAGCTGATGATGGAAATATGTTTTCATAGGACAGAGTTTAGCTATCGGAGAAGATAGTTGAATGTAAGGCGAGTGGGGTATATCAAGCAATATGCAGTGTTTGTAACTGAGTGAGTTCAAACTGAAATATAATTCAAAAAGAAAACTAAATACATGATAAAGACTGACAAAACTAACCAACAAGTTAGAAATCGACATCGATTCCCACATAGAAAAACTTGAGGAGTTTAGAACACTCTTCAGAGAAAAGCACTTCCAACTGAAGCACGTCCTTGAGAACAATTATGAGCACGAGCATGGGGAGTCGTATAGAGAAACACTGGCAAATATTAAACGAAGCACCAAGACTACCAAAGAATACCAAATTGATGTGAAGACCGAAGAAATGAAGATTCATGAAGAAAGTATTGCCTGTCAAA
>JAYRBV010107997.1:0-14573 GCA_036023255.1 Mitrocomella polydiademata | reverse complement strand
CGGTTTTTACACTTTCGTGAAATTATTTAGCCAATCAGTGCGCTTAGTTTTTTTAAACAAAAAGCAAATTGTCTTTTTGTGTTTAAAGCCATGCGTAAATTGATTGTCAAAAAATGCAAGTTTTGTGTAATGATTTACAGCGAAAAAACACCTGTCTATTTTCGTTAGGAACGCGTTTTTCTTGATTATTGATACTAGCAATAATATTAAAAGTTGTCGGTTCTTTTTGTAACACATTGTTTTTTTGTGTCCTCGTGGAGGCGGCTGAAAGGCAAGAACAAATAGACTTGAAATAAAGATTTTTTCTGACACAAAATTATTTTTTCATCAGAGAAAAAACTTCTTTTTTTTAACGTTAAAAGTCATGAAAATAAAATTGTCATGTTTTTCCCTATCCGCTCAAACAAAGGGAGAAATATACCACAGGCTTGAAAAATATTAGTTTTTTTTATTGTATGGAAATCATTTTCGAAGATCATGAGAAGGAGATTACTGTTTTTGTCTCATACAGTAGAATATAATAAAGCTGAGGGGGGAAAAGACGTCAACTTGACAACTAGAAATCCACTCAAGCATTTCACAAAGAGCGTTTACTTTGAACTAAAGAGAAAATTACGTTGACATGTGTCAACTTGCACCTAGCAACCAATAGATAGGGAAGAAAAACATCTGCTGTCTTTTTTCATTGGTTTTATTTGCATGCGAAAAAAAGAGATTCTTTCTTTAATTTTTCAGTTTAATTGTCAAACTTAAGCGGTGAGGTGGTCACATGCATATAGACTAATGAATGCCCATTGCAGGTGTTTTAACACTCTCAGTCAGTCACTGTGTTTTATTTACACTTCTTCATCACATCTCGACTTTTTTTTGAGCATCATACGAAAATATTTTTTTTTTTACAAGCATTTTGAAAAATGTCAATTCTTTTCTCAGCAAACACACAAAATAAATTTTTCACATCAGAATATCAAAAAGAGTAAAAACAAAACAGTCAAATAAAATCATTCGTCCTTTTTTTCGTTTTCGTTCTTCAGGTTGTTATGTAAATTAAAGTAAAAAGAAAACAGAGATGTTGAAAGAAAAGAAATATCCAAAGAATAAATCAAATCGAGGACATAACAACGTGACAACAAAAACTTATTTCATTCCTTTGTTTGCTTTTTCACTCGCTCAAACCCCTTTGCTTTCTATTTTGATCACAAAAAACAACGCCTTTAATCGTAAATATTCGATCAGAATGAATGATGAAAAAGGACGCGCTGATCACAGACACAAAACAATAATATCCTCTTTTCTTTCCCAAAGCCAAAAGATTGAATGGTTAATTAAAAAAAATCACCCCAGTGTTTAATGTTTTACTTTTTTTTTCTTTATATTTAAATGTAAGAAAAAAGAGAAAGAGATCACGGTTTACAATTCGTTTTGTGTTTTCTTTCTTGAGAATCTCAAAATGTATAAAATATATCTGGTCAAATTAGTGGTGAAACCTCTATTTTCATTAAAATACCTTTTTTGATAGGCATTTTCTAAAATAATTTTAAAAGGTCCCTATTATAAATCTGAAACTGCTAGAATATCTTTCGCCATGTTCGCACTAGTAAATTTCAAGTAAGGTAGTAAAAACAAAAGTATAACTAAATGTCACGCCAGGCTAATATACAATTTTTACTAGTTTACTTTAATTCTATGAGATTTTTTTTCAAGCAAGCATTATTTTCGTCATTGCTTTTTATTTAGTCGTTCAGAAAAATCTTTGAACCCTAATAATTTCCCTAAGATAATAAGTAAAAGTAAGGTATTGCTAAAACGAGAAGCTATAACTTTGAACAAGGACAATTTAAATCTATCTAAATTTAGCAAAACCATATATAATGCATAAGCAATAACAATCTCACTACATCAGTCCAAATCCTTTTGCGTTTGCAATCGCTTTCAATAATCGCTCTTCCAACCTCTCAAACGTCTTGTATTCAGGAAGAAGTAACACATTAAAGCAGGTATGGGCTGTAGGTAACCTATAAAAACAAAATACCAGAGAATAAGCATGCACATTCTTTAGAATCAGAATGTTTCGCGGTTTTTTGCCAAGTTTATTCCGGGAAGTTTTTAAAATGGCACCCTCTGAAATTTTCATTATAAGTGAAAGTTAGTTATCGCGAAATCCTTCCAGCCAAGATTTCTGACTAGTTTCAGTTTATACACCTTTTCTTTTTGAAATGAAGTGAAGTGGGTTCTTGGAAATATTCTTTGGAAATATCTAAATGCCACCAAACCTTAGGACGAGGGTGTGTTTATATGCAGCATATCTCGAAAAAAACAACTCTGTTTATTCCATTGCTGAGAGAGTACTTTTTTGAAGACCTAACTTTAACAAAAAAGAACATTCAGAGCAAAAAAAGAGGGAGAGGAGGTTAGTTATATACCTATCCGAATCTTCACCATTCTTGGCGATGATTAACTTCAATTTCGCCAAGCCACCCACCGGTACTCGATCACTGCCCGTCGTGAAATTTAACAACTGTTTATGTTGCTCAAGTGACATTTTATTTACTGCCTCCCAAAAGAACCTAAAATATAAGAAAAGCTTAAAAGATTTGTATCAAGGTTTATCCTATAGTCCTATAGTTTATCCGAAACGGTATATCGGATAGACTAGGTTTATCCCCTCATTGTTGAAGTTTTGAGGTACTTGAAGATTTCTCTAGCGGGAAAAGTTTTGTCTATACTCCAGGAGGGATCGCAGCGACCACCCACTTTTTTTGCTAAGTAAAATTTTTTATATTATACTAAAGCTGTTGAAGAAAGATTTTAAAGGGGAGAAGTAGCTATTCTAGGGCTTTTAAGAGTGCTTTAAGGCGCAAAATTTTCTTCGCCGCCCAACCATGATGGGAAAAAACTTTCTTGCCCCCCCCCCCTCCCATATGAAAACTGGCGCATGCGATCCCTGTACTTGATGTACCGATTTGGGTTTTAGCGGGGAAAAAAACCCGAAACAGTTTAACGGAAGGAATATCATAAAGGATCGTGGGGGGGGGGGGTTAATAATTTTCAGTATTCTTGTTCTTTTTTCTTTACCAAGATATCTATAAGAGCAGGGTTTTGTGATAAATGTAATAAAATAATCAGATAATTTGAATCTGTTTAACGCTGCTAGAGTACAACGACACAAAACTATTGAAATTAGACGAGATGTATTCATACGCAATATGCTTTAAAAGCAGAGTAAATATTTGACAAATTTGCACTTCACGTTGCGAAAATAAAGAAAGAGACGCATCAATACTAGGGATGAAACATCCACTGTGCGAAAGAATTCCCATTTAAAGAGTTCATGTGATTTATAATACATGAAAAGGCCATATACGAAGAAGAATCCATTGACAACTCGGTTTCAAGGCATGAAAAATTCATCAACTCCATTCAGGTGTCGTGAATATCATCTCTACGAAAGAGTCGATGGGGAGAGAGAAATACTTTACAAAAAACAAAATGACTATGGGGTGAGCAGTGGTGCATAGGGTGTGGAATAATGAGAAAACTGTCCGAATGGAAGTTGTTGAGTTTGTTTGCCGTATTGACGGTTTGCAGTTTACTGTACTGCTGGCAACATGTCCTGGTGTCAGATTCAACAACATTGGTCATCGACCGAGACCACCTGGTTACAAAGAATAGTGGTGACAAAGTATGTTTGTGAAATGTGTCGAAATAATTAGTAACTACGAGACACATGTGTTTCCTCTCTCTCTCTCTCTTCTTTCTTTCTTTTCTTTTCTTTTCATAGCGCGTGTTTGCATGGTGTGAACTCATAATCTAGCATTGGTGATAATTAATGATTATTTATCACTTTACATCGATCATAATATTAAAGTGACAATCAACCACCATGAAAAACACGTGTGCAATTAAATTTAAAGTGACATTTACGATCACGCAACAAACTATAAATTTACAAAGAAAAACGCAATAGTGTGTTAACAAAGAAACAGTGACTTTTTTTTAAATGGTACAATGAATTGTCCAAGAGTAATTCCTGTACACCTCTTTCAACATTGCGAAATTGTCTGCTTTGAATGAAAACTTTTTTTTCTTTTCGATTTCTTTTTCTCTCAATTACCTGTGAGCCGATCCATAATTTCCCTCAAAATCATATGACACGCTAACAGTTTTAGAGCTTTGTATGGCGTACCCAGGTAATAAAGGTCACATTGATAAGGCGCGCAATATTTATTGGACGACGTATCAATCACTCTTCCACATTGATGTTGGATGGAATTGTTGGACCATTTTGTTCTGGTCTTAACAAAAAATCAGATTAATTATAGATACGTCAAGCACTGCTGACCGTTTACGATTTATGTCACCGTGTTAAGAACTCACATTCCAATGTCGCAATCACATTTTTTTAAGACAAAAAAACAGCCACAAATTTTTCCGAGCCATTCATTCAATATGAAATACGAATTTTTCTATATTATTCGCTTGCACCTTTCAAATTCGATTTATTCGATGCTGACACACTGACAAGTCCATCAGTTGGATAGTGCTTTGAATATATCAACAATGTCTCCTCAAGTAAACCGAGACCAAAGAAAGTATAATTTTTGTATAAGGATGGATCTCTTGTTTTTATGTCAGCGACTGTTTTTTTCAATCATTCCGGGTCTTTTGACGCTTGCGCTATCCGGAAATTTCCCGATTTGGATTTAACACTAAGTGGATCATGTATAAATGTATTATCTCCCTTATATATAGTCTTCATGTTTTCATATTAGTCTTTCTTATAATTTTAGTACGACGAAGAAGAAGCAAAGAAGGAAAGGATCAAAAACCTTAGTCCAACTCAGAAACAGAGAGTCAATCACCTCAGAAACTACTGTAAAGTCAATAGACAGAACGGCGCTAAATCCGTAATGTTGAAATTTGCTCGGAATCATTTCCGAGAAAAAGAGCGAAAGGGGCACATATTTGTGGGGAGAAAAACTAACGTTCTGTACTGCGCGGTACCTAAAGTGGCGAGCACCAATTGGAAACGTATGTTGCTCCTCTTTGACGGTGCCAAAGCAAATCTAAGTGAGATGAAGATTAAATCTAAAGTCCACACCCTGCCTGAGCTCAAACCTCTGTACGATGTTAAAGAAAATAAAATAAGAAAAGTTCTACAGACGAATTACAAATTCCTTTTTGTGAGACACCCCTTCGAAAGACTCGCATCTGCTTTCAGGAATAAATTTGCCGACAACAACACGTATTTTGAAAAGACGTACGGCTCTAGGATCTTACGGATGAACAGAAAACATCTGACACGTCAACAGTACACAGATGGCAAGGGCGTTACTTTCAAAGAATTTGTCCGATGGATGATAGAGAAGGAGCCCTATGACCCCCATTGGATACCCGTGCATCAACTGTGCCACCCTTGCATCATCAAATACAATTTCATCGGAAAAATGGAGACACTGTTATCAGATTCCGAAGAGGTAATCCGAAATGTCGGATCCTCGCTAGAATTCCCGATGACTTGGACGGACGGATATCGGGTTTCGTCAAACGAATTGATGCACAGTTATTTCTCAAAACTCACCGATGAGGAGATCGAAAAGATCTTTCATTACTACCGCAAGGATTTCGAAGCGTTCGATTATAACATGCCAAGCGCTTTCAATCAAACTCTAGCTAGTATTAAATTCTTAAAAGTATTGAAAAGACTTTTGAATAGCAATTATTAGAAGAGATCATCTTACTTGATTACTGGGCTATCTTTTGAATAACCTCCGTCATATTCAGTTGAAGTGAAAAGCTCTTGAATATCAAAGACCTAAAAAAAAAATTATAATAATAACTTATATATTCAATTTTTACAGGGATTTAGTGATAGCTTTTCTCCCAAAATTAGTTTTACCGAAATATTTTCAAGTTAATTAATTAGAGCTGCAGGCAAAGTTGAACATGACTAACTAGGTAAGCAGGTGGGACTAGCACAAAATGGGACTAGCACAAAAATAGTTTGAGTAGAAGGTTTTACTCTATGGAAATAATTGTGGATATCTTGTGCTTATTTTCAAAAATATACTTTTAGCGAGTACAGAAATTAATTTTATATCCATTTACAATTCTACTGTATAGTCCTTATTTCAAACTTGACAACCTCATAATTGTCCACGATGTCTGATATTTTACATACCAGAATGTTGTTTTTGATCGTTGCATTTTCTTAGTGAGCACATTGCGGTATTAAAAGGTTATTTGGGCGCAAACAATGTTTGTTGGACGTTATACATACCTGACTACCACACACTAACAATTCCAGTTCGTCGGGTCGAAACAAATTTTTGAGAATGGAATCAAATGTTACGATGTCAAAGCCTCTTTTAAACGCATCAAACTAAAAACAAGTAAAAGAAATAAGAAAATATAATTTGTTCCTTTTTACTGGGTTACTCTTATGTTCTCCATATCTCTATCTTTACTTTTGAAGATTAGTTCTAACTTATTTCCCGAAAGTACTTTCCTTGAAAATCTCCGATAACCAGCTCCCTTTTTATTTGATGATCAGTACCAAATAACGTTGCTACTCCTTATTTCGAGGAGACTTTCATATTTTTCAAAGAAAAATTCAGGAGGTATGAGAAGTTTTAAAAGTTACAAAATAAAATCTAACTGGCCACTATGAAAATTTTACGCCTTAAACCGCCTAAAAGCCCTAAAATACCCCTAGAATAGCTACTCTCTTCCTTTAAAACCTTACCCCGACACCTTAGACACCAAAACAGTGGGGAGGGGGGAGGGGGGCAAGGCCAGGTTAGGTAAGTTACCAGCATTTTTTTGATAAAGAAATTCGATTAGAAGAATTTCTAGGATGCGTGGTAGCCCTGGTTCACCTTTGAAGACCATGGTTTATTTGCACCCGTCCAAGTTATCTCCCGAAAACAGCTGCCTTCCAAGTAAGAATGATAGCTATCTCTTCATAGTATAACCATTTTGTTGGTTACACGACGAGTACACAACAACGATGAATAAAGTATAAAAGTATTCATGACAATGAAAATAATATTACCTGCTTTTTAATGGACCTGTTGAGCAAGAAATCTGCATAGCGATCAGCGTACTCCTGAAAAAATAAGGATAAAGTTTTACCCAACGAGGTAAAAGATGGGCTTAAAAAGGAGAAATAAGTCAGCTGTTACAGAAATAGTTTTGAGGACATTCTACGTGGACGTGTTAAACTTTCTTTCGCGATAGAGAAAATCGAGGTACCGTCAAGAAAAGTATAGAGAATTTTGTTCATAAAATAGTATAGGTAGACCGTGAAAATGGGCCTTTTCCCCTGAAGATATTGCAAATTCCAGGGCACAGGGTGTCTCAGATGAGAAAAAATGTTTGGAAATTGTTCGAAACAAAGAAGAAACCAATAAATTATCACGCGACACAAGAAAAAACAAATTAGTTACCAGTCGATTTTCATTTGTGACTTTAATATTTTTCCCATCTTTCACCAATTCAACGTTGACAGGGGACCCAAAAACATCATAGCTTATTTCAAATGTTGTCATGATGTCTTGTGCAACATCACCGTTGTGTCCAAGGAGACTCTTCAACCCTCTGTAAATACCCTACAAAAACATAAGAAAGAAAACATTTTTCTACCTTTGTGTTTTTGTTTTTTTGGATCCATGGCAGAGTGGTAAGATCTTCGAGTTAAAATCTTTAGCTTAAATGTTTAATAAATATACATTCGAGGTGTTGATTTATTTGAATTAAGGATCGAATGGTTCAAGACCCAACGTCGCTACGAGGCTTCCGGTGGTCAAAATTCCGCCATAAGGCTGGCTCCCTTGTTAATATGTTAAAATAAAAATAAATAAAAAATAGAAAAGTAGACGCCAATCGCCAGATCTTCCGTTTCTTGTTAATTCAGCTTTTTTTACGTTCTACGAAGTGAGTTGGGCGCGCTTCATTCTGTACCAACCAATCCTGCTATCCTGTACCGTTCATATACCGCCAAAATATTGTAGAAAGAAAATGAGCCTTTAGGACAATTCGGTTTCAATGCAGTTTCGAAATATATATTGGTCCTTATTACCCGAGTACCCGGGTCGAAAGCGATACAAACAAACTAAGAGCAATTGATTGGTTTCTTCGAGTTCGAATTGACGTCGCAACGGTCTATATTTTCCAATATTAATCGTATTAATATTATGTATAGGCTTATTATAAAGCTAAGAAAAGTTCACAAAACCTACAGGGTGAGATGTTTCCAAATCTTGGAATTTCCCTTTGATTCCAAGAAGCTTCCGGTACAGCACAGGTGGGAAATGGACGTCCAAAATGCAGCTGTTGTACAAAGCAATACCAAATAGCAAACCAATTAACGTGAATTGATTTTCATTTTCAAAAGAAGAGGGATTGAACCAACAAGACCTGTCCTCGTGATTAAACTCAAACATTCCTAGAAAATAAATAAAACGTCAATAGGGTCATCAAGTAGAACTCCAAGCACTTAGTAGCAGTGCAGTATTTTTTTTAATAGGGGTAACCTTGCTAACCTAGAGCCTTTAAGCGGCCATTCTGTTCTGAAACCTTGACTGAGACATGGATCGAACCTTCGATCGTCGAATAGAAGAAAACAACACCCTTGCCAAGAAAGCTACCCGTACTTGTTCAAAACATTGGTTTTTGAATGTTTTGAATGATTTTAGGAAAATGTTGAATAATGTCGTCATTCCATGGAAATAAAAGAATCAAGAAGCGAGACTCTTACCAAAATCAGGATTAAACAGTTCTTCAATGACGAGTTGAAAGAATTCTTTGGATACGCCGCCTTCATCGATTCCTTGTTCACCATCAAACTCGACAACAAATTGTTTCTTGAAATCCTCGGGCTGGTCTTCAGCAATCATTTCCAACTTTAAGAAAACAAGTGTTTATTAGTCATGATCTTCAACTTGAAAAGGCAGCTAAGGAGAATGGTCAAAGGGCTGAGCTTGAAACCGAAAGGTTCCAGGTTTAACACCACTGCAAGTCTTTCGGTGGTGAATATTTCCAATCACTGTTAACTTTATAAAACTCCCCTGTAGGTGTTTCGTAAGAAAGGCAAAACTCTAATTGATAGCAGTTCTATTGAACTAAAGGGGTTATCCTGGGTAAGTATGATCAGTTTAAAAAAAAGGGAAGATAGGGCTTCAAAGAACAAAGTACTCACTCTAACTAAAGCGTCTTGAATAAGGTGATCTCTTCGAACTTTCAACTTCAAATATGGCGAGGGCATGTGGCCGTGAACTAAACCATACAGTACTGACAGTCTTCTTTCGCTGTACATTCGAACTCGGCTATCGAAGAATAGCCCGGAAATTTTGGTCGATGTGTTCAAAACGAACGGATAGTTCAAGAACGAGTGGGTTCCCCCGTTTTTGTAATGCGTGAAATCCTGGTCCATCTCAATCACATCGTTCAAACACTCATTCAAAAAGTCTTTCATTTCAATTAACGGCTTCCGACACTTGGAAACATCAAAATCCAACATTTGCAAAAGTTCATCTTTCTTAGTATTATTTCCTTCACCCATGGCAACTGCCTCAGTTATTAATCTGCTTCCTTGTTCAGTTTTGTCTTGCTCATCCGACGCATCTATGGGCGACGCTTCCAGCTTATAAATAGTCTCATTATCAAATTCACCACCCAGAATGCTAGCATAATAAATCAACTTCATACATTTGACTGAATTGGTGATTGGCTGGTCATCGTTGATAGGTCTACCGATGGTGGCGTGTGGTCCTGTCAAGATTCGCATTGTTATCATTTGTTGGAAGACATCCAGAAGGTTATGCAGCTCCTCTGCTGAGTAACGTGACCAGTATCTCACCAAGACGCACTGCAAGTCAAGCGGTAAAGATGCTAACGCATTGAGCATGTTCGGTAGACCGCATTCCAAGTACTCTGGACTCAATAGGTTAGGATTTAACAGGATAATAACAAACTGATTCAAGTCGCGTTTGGTGAATGCTTTGTGGTTAGTTTTCAAGTCAATTTCTATACGATTACCTAAAGCGTTGATGCCATTGATCATTGCGTTTTCCACAGACTCCTCATTTAAACCTAACAACAAATTATACGCCCTAGTTGCTTCTTTGTGAGCAACAGGTAGGATTGATTCGGGTCCATTATCGCTTATGTTTTCGGTTTCAAATAGAAAACTTTCGTTTAATAGTTCCGACGATGAGAAAACTTGACTTAATATACGAGTCAATGGTTTATAGTTCAGGTACTCATTTTTACATGATGTAACCACTTGGAGTAGGAAGTCGTAAGTTAATGTTGGAGATGGGTCCAAATCTGAAATAAACAAAAAGAAATGATAAAAAAACACAAGCTACTTAGGAGATGAAAGAAATTAGGTAACCTTGAATGTTCACTTTCCATGTGTATACATTCACTCGCAATCCTATTTTTAGAGAAACTATACTCAATGTTGAGAATATTCATACTAGTAATCGCATGGTGTTGAGGATTGGAAAAATTATATTCAACCAACCTATGATATCACAAATCTGTGCTTGTTCTTTTAAAAATTTCAATGCCAAAGCAGCTGCTTCATCCGAAGGGAGTTTGGCATGACCTCCCTTGACACAATGCGTATTGTTGCATATAGAACGTCCACAACCAGATGTCAGTTGCTCAAAGTATTTCTTGATCAGTTTCTGTGGCCCAATTTTTCTGAAATGTATAAAATAATATGTCAAAAAAAAAGAAAAGTAGTTAGTCTCCAGAAGTCCCTGTGCATTTTATAGAAACGTATTTAAACGCAATTAAACGGAAATAATATGTGATTAAATTGTATTCTAGTGAAGCGAGTAGTGTAGTAAAAAAGGGAGCTTGAACTGAATTAAGTAATGAATAAAATACATCATTGAATTTCATACCTGTATAATGCTTGTTTGGTACTTGGCGAAGTGGACATAATTTTTTATCTACGAATAAAAGATGCAAAAGGTGCAAATCATTTGAAATTCTTTATCAGACGCAAAATACAACTGCTTTTGACAGATAAAATTTTCGCCACTTTGAATTCTTTTTTCACTTTTGTCCAACTTTTTTCTGAAGGGTAAACAATACAAAGGAGAAGAACTCTGGAAAAGCAGTAATAATAATATGCTATACACCATAACCTTAAAAAATATCCACAATCTTAAATTTCAGCCTTGATCTTTTTTAGTAAACAAATTTTGCATACTAAAACTTTTTGAAGAGACGTCTTAAAACATGCCTTTTGGGGTAAAACAAATGAATTAAACATAAAACACAAGAAAATCAAGAAAAACTCTATTTTAAAATCTCAACTAAAATGTCTAGAATAAAAGTAACATTCTCCTTCGTCAATGAATTTTTCTAAAATACATTACACATATAATAATATATAAAACATTATGTAGTAAAGTACCATATAGTATACAACGTACATGTATATATTATTTGTTAGGTGGTTACCACTTATTCTTAGTCCTAAATTTAAGTATGGGTACAGATAGAAGTCACCATCAAGAAAAATGTCATAGATATACCTTCATAGATATTCAAAATGAAAGAAACTATTGTTTTTAACTTAGAACCAGATCTTGTGAGAATCATCAGTTAATCACCTTCCCTGCTGATTCTCACATGATTAAAACCATAAGTTAAATTAGTTGTCTGTCTTTTTCAATAATCATACGATACCACTCTAGAATTTATCTATTGTGCACACTCTTCTTTGGTGACTTAAACCCACAAAACATTTGTATGTATACTTTTAGACATCTTAATTGATAATGCACTATTAATTAAGTGTGATTTTTCTTTGGTCTCACTAAGCAGTTTTAAAACCAAAGCTTACTTTTTGTACAATTTTTTTTAGAATTAATTCAGGGAAGAGGGATTTTACAAAATTGGTAATTTTTTTTTACATTTGCTTGATTTTCAACTTTTTCAGTAACATATTTAGAACAAAGTCCCACACATCATGTGGAGTCATTTTAATGGTTACGATCAGTAACAAAATATGCCGTTGAATTTTCTTCTCGTCATATCTTAGCCTCAAAGCTGTCCTTACTTTATTCTCTAAGGATTTTGAACCTCAATGTTCTCACAGTTGTTTTGTGCGCAAAAACCCTAACCAATCTAAAAAAATTTGTACAAAAAGCAAGCTTTGATTTTAAAACTGTTTTAATAGTGAGACCAAAGAAAAATCATACTTAATAATAGTGCAAGATTACACCAAAGGTGTGTCGTGTGGAAATTAATTCTCAAAGAAAATTACAAATGACATGTATAAAATGATTTATAGTGAGAAAACATGTTACTGACAAAAAAATCGATTGATGTACCTTGTAAAAAGAATTTAACGATGGCAAGTTTAAATTAGAGATGAAACAATATCATAAGAAAAATTATAAAATATCTGTATAAATAAAAAAAAGAAGAGAGTTTTTCCACCTCCCAAAAGAAAACACCAATTCCCAAGCCCAATCACCTTATTATAATTCTAGTCATGGAAAATTGGTGAACAAATTGAGCAAGTTGCCTAGTAAAGTTCTGCCAATAGAGTCTTTTTTTAGATCAGGGATAGATCAGCGGGACTATAAGATCTGGAGAGAAAAATACTTTAAAAAAAAAAGAATTTACAAAAACCTTCTGTTTATCATCCACTATCATAAGTATTTTCATTCCTAATAAATCTTTTAAAACCTTTTTAATATTTTCACAAACAACACTGTAGCAGCACTTAATAACAAGAATTACAGAAAAATTGTCAAAACTAGACAAGAATAAAATAAATGTACAATGAGATCATTTCCAAAAAAGGTGTGACATTTTTTAATTTGTAAAATAGCCCTTACATGTGTAGTAGTTTTGAAAATGTGACAGGGGTGATAATTTTTGACTTGCCAAAGAAAAATAGTAGGTAAAAATTACACTTGGAAGAATTTCAAAAAATAAGCCTTGATCATTACTTAACACAATGATTATCTCATATATAGATGTGACCAAAATACTTGAGAAAATATGCCGTAAAAATAAGTCTCTTTGATACAATTAATGAAGCTAGTAAGTCATTGTAACTTTTTTAAATTGTCAAGCCTAGAAATTGAAAATGTCAATAAACTCCCATTTATTTTTGGAATTGTTCTGGAATTATGTACAATATATTGAATTTCTTCTGTTACTAAATATCAAATTATCAATTATTATTTGATATTATAAAACAACTTTAATTGATTTTGGCTGCACTTGGTACTTTCATATTATGCTACGTGTTCTAAAAGAAAGAATACAAGTAATCATATTATATGAATCTTGAAGACAGTTAGAATTTAGGATTTATTAAAAATAGCATCTCTTTGCACAATAATTGCTACGTTCTTACATTCTTACTTACAGTTCAGATAGGAACATGGATTAAAATTAATTTGATCAGCAACATGGTTCAGTGTCAGTATGCGAATAAGGAGAACTCACAAAATTAAGTTACCATTTGTCAGTAAAGAAAGACTTACTGCGTACTCCAGGCATTGCTTCTTCAAGATTGTTTAGCCTTCGATATCCAGGTTGCCGTCTTCCTCCAGGACTCCCTGCTGATCCTCTTTCTAGCATCATTCCTAGGATCTGAAAGTATGAAATAGTTAAGTTTCAATACCAATGTTACTCTTTCGTGGAGCTGTGGCTGAGTGGTTAAGACGCTAGGCTTGTAACCTGCTGGTCACCGGTCACAGTGATAAGGATAACCTCTCATTGCTAATTTCCATAGGTTCCATTGTAGGTATTTCACAATGCAGGCAGGACCCTCAGGATAACAGTTTACTTAGTTACTACCTATAGAAGTGCTTTGAGCTTTTCGCGAATCACTTTTATCAAGAATGATTAAAAATCGCGAATCAAATTTTAAAAACTTTTTTTCTTAGAAAAATTGTGATCAAAACAAGATTCCATAGAAAGGCTCTTTTTAGTCTGATTCAGCAGACCTTAATAAAAACACATTTGTATAAGACATTATAATAGACTAGGCTCTTTTACAAAGGAAAACATAGCATTTTCCAGCGATCTAGAGTGTTCAAAAACCAAAAAATTTTCTGGCCTCTCAGGCCCAACCCTGGGTGGGCCTTCAGGTGATACTGACGCAAGTAAACAGTAAATTTTTGCGAATCGTTTTAAAAAAATTAAATGGAATGCTGAAATTAATAGTGAGGCGGTCATGAAAAGTTTGAAAATGAAATCTTTGCGGCAGGTCCCTAGTTTAGCTTTAACGCACACCCCTGAAAAAAAAAATTACAAAATTTGTTTTTAATTAATCTTTCTGAAAAAGCCAACTTAAATTCTTTTTCTTTCATGTATTATCAAAACTAGGTGTCCGTTGGGCGAAAAATAACAAACATTACGTAACAAGAAGAATTATGTAGAAAGTGTTTTTTATTGTACGCAAGGATGATTAGAAAATACTTCATTCAAATACTTTATTCTTACTACATAATCTTTGACTTGTTAACTAGCGAGCTAATCTTTGAAAAGTTTTGTAAACAAAACGATAATTTTTACAAAGTGGGCGG
>JAYRBV010107886.1:0-14575 GCA_036023255.1 Mitrocomella polydiademata | reverse complement strand
AATCGCGAAATTAAATTCCGCGAAACTTTTGAAATCGGCTCATTCGCGAAATTAAATTCCGCGAAAATTTCTTCTCGCGAAAATTTCTTCCCTTAAGGTAGATGGCACTTTATTTATGTTATGGTATGAAAAATGAAAAACATATTTGCATTTTCACGGGCTTTTCATCTCTGGATGAAAAAAACGTAATATTTACATGTGTCTTTTTGTTTTAGGGGCCCACCCACTTTTTAGCAAACTAAAGAAAATGAACTCTTGTTTTTAAAAAAGAAAAGAAAAAACACGTCGGGCCCATGCACTTTTTTAATCACGGGGCGGCCCTTGTGTTTGATTTCGTTCGTTACGGGATGAAATCGTCCCGGGACGAAACTTCATCCCGGCTAAAAATGTGTAAACACTACAAGATAAGATAAGATATAAAATAAGGTTTACCTGTTGTTTATACTTCCAATGGCATTGTAACCCCCTTTAATTACTTCTCTTTTTTTGGTAACCTTTTAGTGAACATATATTTTTGTAGCTGGAAAAACCTTTCACTTTATTTCAAATTTCATCTCTGCAATATTCTTTTACGGAGAAATAATAATCATAATCTGTTTTCTATGGAAAACTAAAAAAGTTAGAATTTTGCTCTAAAGGGTTGGCTCAATTTTGAATTGTTATTAATTCTAACACTTCACCAATTTTCCCATATATACTTTTATTTAAAACACCTTAAATTAATTAGAAGTTGGAAAAGAAGGGAAAGAATTTGCGATCAATTATTTATCTGAAAGGAAAGTCATTTAAACTTTTCTTCTTTTTTCTCTAGGCAGATTCCATGATCTTCTTTTTTATATGTATTTATATTTATGAATGTTTTTCTTTAGCTACTGTTAAAACCTTCTGCGACACTTCTGCTGCCTGCCTTGGAAAAAATCTCATCCAACGTAAGTTTTTTGTTTACCTGCGAATTTATTCTCTTTTATTATACACTTCATCTCATTATTGAAAAAGATATTAAAAAAGAGAATTGGAAAGGTTGCAAATATTTAAACAAACTATCACAATAAAAGAAAAATCATGTTTGCTGGTACATGTTCCTTTTCTTTTATTTTTATTTTCTTTGAAATATGAAATTGGAAGACTAATTTACCCAGCACAACATGTAGATTTTCTATATCATCATATATTATTGTAGGTTTCTAAAGGTTATCGAAGAATAATGACAGAAATATCAAATCAGCAGAGACTTCTATTATTAAGTGATTTAGGTATGTGATCTTTGATTTTCAAAAGATTACTAGTAAGCCATTGTTCATCTACCTACCTAAACGCTCAATATCTGTAAGAAACTGATCCTGTCCTATAATAGTCTCTTTTTTTCAGGTTTTCAAGAGGTAGAACTGTGAGACATGTTCAGCCTTAAATTAGTTTCATCAGTAATGTGGGTATGCTGCTGAGAATCTATTTTCCGTGTTATCGTTTCAGGTACGCTGTTCACTAAAGATATTGCTGAACTATCGAGGCGCATCATAAACAAGGTACATTCTTCATCTAGATATGATTATATGTCTATCTCGTAAAGGCCGGCCAAGTTTTTGAGTTTAAGTTTAACATTTTACTTTCGTTTTCAGTTAACTAAAACATTAAATGCTGAATCTGGGGTGGTACTTTTGGTCAACAAAAATAGTGATGAACTTTACACCGAGGTAAGAATATGTAACTCTAGGTTAGCAAGGCTATCCACGTGAAATATACTTCTATCTGAGAAAGAGGAATCTCAATATATAACGAAAATTTGTACGTGTGATTTCAGAACTTACTTTAACACGGTTAGTGTGCAAAACTCCATAAGTGTTATTTGATTAGTTGAAATCTCACCTCAACATATAGATAGTATCAGTGGTTCCACCCGTGGGGACTGCTGTAATACCACATGGCAGGGATCGCAGCGCTAATTTTCATCTGGGGGGGGGACAAGAAAAAAAAAAAAAAAAAAAAAAAATTACGCCTTAAATTGCTCTAAAAGCCCTAAAGAACCCCTTTGATTATCTACTTTATACCTGTAAAACCTTAGCTTTTTTTAATACCTTAGTAATTGAAAATAAATTATCTAGCAAAATATTGGGGGGGGGGGCAAAAAATCAGAAGGCATCCACTCCGAAATAGATACTATGACATTTTAAAAACTCACTTAATTTACTATTTCATTTGATAGGCTTTTGGTGACACATTACTTGGAAAAGAGTATCGTATGGAGGTAAGCTTTATTCAATTCGTAGGGTCGAAAAATTGAAGCGTGTGTTGTGTGTTTCTCAATGTTTTACATTTTATAACCTTGTTTTATAGCTATGTAATAGTGGATTTCTATTTCTGTACTCTCAACCAAAAGTTCAATCGATTACCATAGGAAAGGTAAGGCTATTTGTTTATTCCTCGATTATCAAAACTCCTGTCGACTGTTCTCATTACAATAGCAGTTGCATATGTCTGGCAGGCTGTTCATATACCTATTTTCTCAAAAACCCTGCAGATTGATAAATTATTATGAACTCATTTTTCTTTAGAATTCACAAATCGAAAATGATTTACAGAAGTTAAAGCAAGCCGCTGGCGTGGGTACGTTAAAGCTTACCATATTCGATTCTAACTGTCTATATATTTTTGTGTTTTTCCTTTTTTTTAACTTTCAGGGAGCATAAAATTTGAACAAAACAAAAGCTATCAACCTTATGGGGGGGTTGAACTTGCCTTCTTTAGATTGATATTGATATTGAACTTAAATTGTTTTAGAGCTCAACATTGAAAAAATGCTTGTTGTCCCATCTTTTTCTGAAGATGGGGATGATGTTACGGCACTTTTCTGTTTATTCAATAAAATTGGATCGAAAAATGGGTATGTAAACTTTTTATTCTCTAATTATATTTGTAACTTCTATACAGGCTTCCCACAGAGGGTCCCCCAATAATATTAGGACTCCTAAAATATTTAGCCATGAAAACGTTCCCGTTGTTTGTTTAGATTTACCAAGTTAGATGAAGAACTGATGGTGATAGTTGTCGAAAATTGTAGGCATATTGTATGTAATGCATTAGATTGGAAATCACAGATGATTATTCAACGTCAAAACGAGGTTAGCCTTATTAAGATTCAACAAGACGCTCTTGAAAAAATAGTTTTCCATTCATGGTTAATCTACGTTCTGATTCTTGTTTTTAGAGTTTACTGGAGATATCCAAAACACTATTTAGTCACTTAGGTATGTGTACAGTACATAATCTCATTTTAACCCTGAGGGCAAAATTTCGATGACTTTGTACCACAAAAGAAAGTAACCAGCTGAACCATAAGTCTCAAATTAAAACTCTATCAATTGGAACATGATTCTCCCGAAGACAATAACAATACTAGCATATTATTCCATACTTTTGTTGCTGTATACCAACTTTGAACTCATTGTAAAGCAAAAATAACTGAAAGAAATTCAATATTTTTTATATTTTTTACAGATGATGTATCGATTCTACTGCATAAGATTATGGAAGAAGCTAGGAACCTTACCAATGCCGAAAGGTGTTCATTATTTCTTGTCGACCACGAAGCAGGAGAATTAATCGCCAAAGTTTTCGATGGAGTCGAAATCGAATCAGAGGTAAAAAAAATACTTGCAATATAATAAAATTTGATATAATTCGTTATATTTTTGTATTTAAACATTGTTTTTCTTTTCTAAAGAATGCCGAAATCATAATACCCATTTCAACTGGCATTGCTGGCTATGTTGCAACAACAGGTAAAATATTTTTCCTTACAAATTCTACTTATTATTTCAATGCGACTATTCTCAATTTTAGGAATAATACAATAATAACTGTTTTACCAGTCTGTACTTGAAATATTGCCCTCACCAAGTACAGAACGAGCTTGTTATTTTTGTTTTTATGTTTTCTTATAGGAGAAACGCTAAATATAAAAGACGCTTATTCACACCCACTGTTTTATAAGGAGGTCGATCAAAAAACTGGATTCAAGACTAGGTACCTTTATGTCCTTTTAGATTTTTAAAAATTTTAGTTCAATTGGCCATATCGAGTACCTTATCGGACAAAATTTTCGTCGGACAAAATTTTTCGTCGGACATAATTTTGTCCGTAAATTTGCCCAAAGTTTGTGTAAAACTTGGACAAAATTTTCGCCAGACAAAATTTTTCATAATTTTCGTCACGTCCAAAAAATTTGTTTCGACATTGTTTTGTCCGATAAGGTACCAGCCAATTGAGGTACACGCCAAAAGACTAAACCGTGAGTTTATGTTCAATCTAAAGATCTTTCAACTTTGCTCTAAGTTGCGCCAAAATGTTATGCTAAATTTTTATGTTTGCCAAAATATGTGTGCATAAAGGTATTTATGTTTTATTTCTTCGTGATATTTTCAGGCATATCCTATGTTTTCCTATTCGCTCTGTTTCCGGTAAGTCATTTTTAAAAATATTTGATACCTTCTTTCTTTACCCAATATAATGAATAGTTGTTTTATACAGAAGTGTTTTTCTTCAAATTTCAGAACAGATTATTGGCGTTGCACAGCTTTGTAATAAAATCAATGGGAACTCTTTTACCAAATTTGACGAAGAAAGGACGTTGGGGTTCGCTATCTTTGTTGGTCTTTCTCTAGTCCAGGTCGGTTTTCCTTTCGATTAATATCTTCTTTTGTCACATTTAAAGACTTTTCTTCTACTTCATTCGGAATTCCCTTAGGAGGAAAGTGTAAGAAAAAGGATCAGAATTAGTCACTAAAACAGTGGTTTCAGTGCTTTGACCATATGTTTCATTTCGTCTTCAGAGTTTACTTTACAAAAAAGCAACAGACGCCAAACAGAGAAGTAAACTTGCAAATGAACTCATGCTGTATCATATGATGGTAAGTAGTTTAGTCAATAGGCACTCAAAAAACCGTACTAAGTATGGTATAAATCCTATTATATCCTAAGGTACGTACAGGTACAGGTACATTGTACAGAGTGTAATTGAGACGGCTCCTTCCCCCCTATAGTCTGGCTGGTCACCTTGGGCAATTGATCGGCAGTTTTGTAACCCTTAGAGGGACTGGAATTGCTATTTCGTGATTTTTCAACCCTTAGAGGAACTTTGAAACGTCAAAAAAGCTTGGTGTCCGTGTTTTCCTAAATATGCTTTTATCTCTCAAACCATAATGGCTACTAGTAGATACTGGTAGATATTAACAAATATCCACGTCACCATCGCGTATTTACACTCCAAATTATGGTAATATCGAGTTTGTATCATTGAACTCGATACAGTTTTCCAATCAAAAGTTATTAAAATTAGTTGAAATAGCACTTTCTTATGTAAAATGCAGGCGAATCAAGTGATCTTTTAAAAATTGTACCAATCATCCTCGTTTATTGAGGTCTACCACTGGTCAAAGTTTCAACTCGATAGCCCATGTAGATGTTGAGATTTCTTGGGGGAGGTTGTACAACCCCTTTTCGTTCTACCTTATAAGTGAAAATAGATCGTTCTACGAAGGGTTAAGTGAGTTAAGGTCGGCACATACCTGTATGTTCAAAAGGTTGAGAATTACGGTAGTGGTAAAGAATAAGCCAAACTCGTACCTTTCTAAGCAAAAACTGAATATCGTGCCTGGAACGTCCGCACAACAAATGAAAGTGTCAACTCGTGTCGTCCTGAGAGAGAAACAGCGATCATTGTATCGAGAGAATTGGCGACATTGGGAATCGAAATATACTGCAGTGAGGTGGGTAGAGAGTGGACCGGCAATATAGTGGAGGAAGAAAGAAAGGTACTAGCGCCAGAGTTGCAGTCAAATATCACTATTGATTTTCTACCTGTGTCAGACAGGTATTGCAATTATGAGCGGCACTGCTCGTGGACTTCAGTCCCTTCTCTCATCATACATTAATATATGGAAAGAATTCTCTTAAAAAGGCGGAAGTGATGTGTTTAGGACCAGAAGCCTTTTTCTTCGCTGACTAAATTAAACTGAGTAACTTCGAACGTTTTAAATATCTGTAAGCAGAGTTTGTAGCCTGAGATGACAGCCCGGATTCATGCGTCGTCAAATGGCTACTATAAACTAAAACAACGACTCTTTCATAACCACGATCTCTCCATCAAAACCAAAATTAGTATCTACAAGCGATGTATATTACCGATTCTTATATACGAAAGCGAAACCTGGACACTAAACGCGCTCGTATGAAAATTAAATGGAGTGTCCTCGTAAGTAATCAAACTGTTTTGACGATGTCCGACGTAGAGGACGATTACGCTGGCTTTGACACGTTTTGAGAATGATTCCCGATCAGTCGGTCATCCAAAACTGTGTTTCAAGGATAACTGCATACTCATCCTAAATAAAGTGTCTTTTAACTAAGAAGTCATTAATTAATTCCCTTGTGACACTTAAAAAAATATCATATAGTTTAGAATTCCCAAAAGAGTTTTAAAAAAGCTTGTTTTTCACGAAAAGTTCATTACAAACACATAGCTCGGCTACCATTTTGGAATGCGTACATACAAAGATACAAAATACGGCTTTTATTATATAGATGTTAGAAATATAGGGTTAAGTGATTGATAAAATTTTTAAAGCTGGTATTTTAGACCTTCACAGTTTAGGTCTTGTAATCTTTTGTACCACTTAGAATCGTGATAAGTGTTTTGGAACAGTAAAGGGGCGGTGAGTGAAATAAAAGTTTATAGGAATTTGTTCTTCCTTTAACTATCTGCCTATAGTAAGGTTATCTGCCATTATTTTAGAATCTTACTTATCTCGTCAGTTCGAAAATTTCTTTGCATAATAAAATGTTTAGCTCTCAATAAGAAATTTCGTAGATTTTATCTTTGTAACCAAAACTTGGTCTGCTTCTCCGAATTTTCATCGCTCAATGCCGACAAAAAACACGACAAATTCATCCTGTTTTCAAAAGCTCTTTTATCCCAACTGAGTAATCAAATTCAATGGGTTTTTAAATTTTTCCTGATAGTTCTCTACTAAATTATTTAGTTGGGAAATCTGCCCAAAAGAAATTTGTTTTTACTTTGGCGGAGACGAAATAAAAAGTTTAATGAAATATTCATCTCTACGCGTACCTATGTTTTTAAACAAAGATTTGGCACAAATTCATGACTGGATAAAATATTTTGACGATGTAATGTTTGCAGTAACAGAGGGAGCGAGAATAGTGACTAGAACCTTTTTGAGGTTACATTACCAACTCTGTGATAAGGTATTTTCAGAGAACATCTCAATCAGGGCAATGATTTCCTTTCGTCTGGGCTTTCTTGTTTTGTATTATTTACATTTCTTCTTCATTTAGGTATCGAATGAAGAAGTGGACAAGTATGCTAAAGCTCCCTTACTCACCAAAGAATCGCTGCATCCTGATATGGACAACTTCAGTTTCATGCCAAGAATATCTTTCGCTGAAACTGATAGTATTAAAGTAGGTACTTTGTAGATTTAATGTAGGGTCGGTGGTTTGATTAACCGGGAATAATTCCATGAAATAGACAATCCTTTCTAAATCTGATCGTTACTTAACGGGGGTATCGTCTGTCGATGAGGCGTTATTAAGGCCGAAATAGACTTTTTCTTACTACAGTATTTGCACACTAAAACTAATGTTCAATTTTTATTTCAGATTGTATTAACTATGTTTAACGAAATTGGCGCAATAAAAAGATGGAAAGTTAGAGAGTCCACATTAGTCAGGTAAATTTTAAGTGGGTTATCCCTTAAAAATAATGCTTCAAGAACTAGACAGCCGAATAGGGTTTTCTTTTATAAACCTGAACACTATTTTCATTGTATTGCACCCAAGTTAGTAAAAATATATATTAGCTATAATTAATTTATCATCAAATGAAAAATTGACGATATTGTAAACATTCAGAAGTTAAAAATTTGTGGAAACCCCGATTTGCAAACACTCCTGCCCGCATCAACTCTGCTGCTTTATGAAGACTTTCGCTCTTTGTTACTTTCTTTCCGTCTTTTAGGTTTATATTAACAGCACGCCGTGGTTACAGAGATGTACCATACCATAACTGGACACATGCATGGACCGTGGCGCACTTCTCTTATACTCTTCTTAAGTCTACAAACGCATTAGATTATCTAAATGATTTGGAAACGTTTGTCTTGTTGGTAGCATGTTTATGTCATGATATTGATCATAGAGGAACCAATAATTCATTTCAAATTTCGTCTGTAAGTTGTTATTCTTTTACCTTAACAGCCTTTAGATTATACATTAGACATCATACTGTTCCTTATTTTAATGCAAGTAAATATGCAAAAAATATTGCAAATAAAATGAAATTTCTGAGTTATGTATTCATCATAGAATTAATTGCTTGAGCAACATTTTTACATATATTTGACAGTTTGCTTGTTTACATTTTAGCAATCCGTGCTGGCATCTTTATACAGTTCAGCAGGTTCTGTTTTGGAGCGACATCACTTTGCACAAGCTATGTGTATTATACAAACCGAATATTGTAATGTCTTTGAAAGTCTTTCTAGCACAGTAAGTTAACCATATTTGGGCAGGGCGGGTGTCTATGAAGATGGGCGAAACCATTGAGAACGCCTAATGGCTAGTAATAGTATATTTTATTTTACACTGGCTGGCTCCTTTTTAAATCTTTTAATTTTCTTTTTCTTTTGATAGGATTATAAAAGAGCGTTAGATTTGCTGCAAAAAATGATATTAGCGACAGATCTAGCAAATCACTTCAAAATTTCTCAACAATTAGACGAACTTTCTGCAAGTAAGTTATTGCTTCTTTTTGGAATATTCTTGTAGCTGACTGATATTGGTATTTTTTAAGACACAACCCCTACAAACCTCTAAAGAATGCACTATATTCTTCTTTTCTTTTCTTTTTTTGTAGCTGGTATCCAGAAAAACAACGCGAGTCATAGAGAACTTTTACTCTCTTTGTTCATGACCACATCAGATCTATCTGATCAAACAAAACCTTGGGAAAGTGCTGTTGAAGTATCGGATTTATTGTATAAAGAGTTCTTCTCTCAAGGAGAAATGGTAAAGTGTTTTTGTTTGTTTAAAGCCTAGATGAGCGGAAAATGGGAATAATTTCCCTCTAAGAAAAATACACAAAATTTAGAGGCGTACGAAATAGGTTAAATATATCATCAACTAATGCAGTCATGCAGTTGCCAAAAAGATGTCCAGCATATTCATTGACTGCGATGAAGAGAAGAAGCTTGCCAACTATGCATAAATATTAAAATGCAGTTGAAATTCTGGTCTAAAATTACGTTATGTCAAAGTCAATCTTTGGTACTTTTTTTAGGAGAAATCACTGGGTTATATACCAATTAAAATGATGGATAAGGAGAAAGCTAGTATTCCTGACTTGCAACATGAGTTCTTGAGTAATATAGCATACCCAATATACGAGTAAGTTACTTTCTCTTTGTTCTTTTCTGCTTTTTGCTTGCCTTATATTCTCATTGCTGATTATTTTGTGAACTTTTATTTTAGGAAATTATCATCGTTTTTCCCAGAAGCCAAGTGTATATTGACGAATATCACAGACAATCAGAAAAAATGGACCGAGATGTCAACAAAAAAATAGCCAAATTATTATTCAAATTATTATCCTTTTTTCGCATTTTATTTCTCCCAATGTGAAGAGAAACTTATCTCGATTTTTATTATAAAAAGCTTGAAATGTCACATTTTTGCAACATTTTGCCAGTAGTCAGAATTCGAATATTTTTGCAGGTCCAGAAATTTTCTATTCAATGATCTGGTCTGTCATTTGTTCAAATGTGCCTAAAGTCCAGTGTCACCGAGAGTGAAAATGGATTTGCCTTTGGATGTTTACAAAGAAAAGAAAATGTCTTTCTTAGTACAGGGTGTCCTATCCCAATACAAATATTTACTTAGTGGAATGATATTAAAACAACATTTATATTGTTTAAACTTTGACCACTTTTCACATTTTCAAGAATTCCTTGACCTTCTGTACGATAAAGGCAATGGCTTTTTTTCTCCCTTATTCTCATTTGACAAAAACAACAATAAAATAGTTTTAGAATGATTGAGACGTCTTTACCTAGTACTGTTACGCTATCCCATTTAACCAGAGTTTTTGCGTTGATAATCTAGTTCTATTTATGGAAATATATTTATATCTTATTATTGAAGAAGAAAAAGATGTTATTTTTTTATATATTGCTTCTCTTATTTCTCGTTTATTTTTTGCCATATACTTTTTAGAATTTTCGTTCGTTTTAGCTTTGATATTTCCTTCCTTCTATTCGACTTTTTAAAGTGTTTAACATTATTCTCCCGAAACAGTTGTCAAAAAATGTTGACAAATGAACGACGCTGGTGGGACCCTGTAATTCTGTTAATTGCTTTAATTAGGAACACTCTGTTGTTTTAGTACTTAGCACGTAGTTTTTTATACGAATCAAGTATTGCCACGATAGATTTCTGTACATAATTACGATTATCTCCCCTTGTGTACATAGTCGCAATTGTATCATTGCTAATAATAATTATACCATGTCATTCACGACATCAAATCTTGTAACCAGGGCTTCATCATTTTCAAACACGTCAATTTCAATTAGTTTACAATTATTGTGAGTTGAATGATTAAAATGCCTAGCATTAAAAAGTCGGGTCGTGCAATACTTTTTCAACCAGTACCAGTATCTATTGTTTTGAAGAATAGTGGTAATGAATGAAGCCTTATTTATAGTTACATTTTGGCATTTTCCTAGAATTTCCTTTCCAGCATTTTATTGAAGTATTTTGTTGGAATTTAACTTATGTATTGCTGGTATGTCTATGATGATATATTTGGACAATAAAGATTATTCATCCGTTGTTGATTTATTTTTTCTATTTATTTTGTTTACTTTTTGAGTACAAAGAACGAAAGTATACACAGGAAATAATCTTCAAATAACACCCCAAATTTGCCTGGGAAAAATGTACTTTTACCCGGCAAAACAGCCATTTCTACCGGGGCATTTGGCGTGGAATACCAACTCCCCGGTAGAAAATGGCTGTTTTGCCGGGTAAAAGTACATTTTTCCCAGGCAAATTTGGGACGTTATTTGAAGATTATTTCCTGTGATACTCAGATCTGAACTAGTTAAACTCAACTAAACAAAGGATTTTATTATGTAGTTCAACCACGACACTCTTGCACAGGCATGTTATTATGATGGTTTTCAAGAATAAAAATCACTGATTTCGTTAGAATATATTAGAGGCTACCTGAAATTTCAGTATTCATAAAAAATGAAAAGTGTGGAAATTTGATTTACTTAAAAGTGGTAACTCGTAATCGTTTATACAATATATAAATTTTACAAACTCCTAAAAACTGTCTATTTACTGATGTAAGGTAGACTAGCTTGCTAGCCTGTTGTTATGCCGTATCTCTGTGTACATAACACTGTTACTAAACTGACCTGTAAATAGTACGGCACGGGAACCCGTCTATCACTCTCCATCTTTGTTGTTATTAAATAACGTACGCGCGTTATAAAGAAGTTTTCGACTATGATTATACTAAAATGAAAGACTTTAACTAGTCTAATGTAAGGTTATTTTAATTTAAATTTTTAATCCATGAGATTTATTATTTTGGTGATCGGACAGCCAAATTGTCAGAAATTTAACGAAGAATAAATTTTTGAAAACTGGTAAAAATTACAGAAAAGTAAGCAGTTTTATCAGGGTTCTCACAGGTTCAAAAAGAGTGCTGGAAGGCTGGAACCATTTTTCTTCCGTCTATGCTGGAACTTGCTTGAAAAATCTTACACGTCCTGGAAAAGTCCAAGAATTGATTTAAAGGTTATCTGTTCTGTCTAAGTATTCTTTATGCTTATGACACTGATTCATCATGATGTTGTTAATCATAGATATTTTAATAATTTGAGATAAAGTCTTGTTGTTTTACAAGATTCGCCTGTTTAGGCCATTTGACTTTTTGAGTTTGCCTCTTTAGTTGGCAATAGACTGAACACTGTAAATACTGAATCTTAAGTTTACTTAAGTACCCAGTATGTTAGTTTTAGTTTATAAGAAATGTTTGTACAGAGTGTCTGGGAAAAAGCGGTCAAAAACTACACAAAAAATCATATGGCAAAGTATTTTTCAGATTGTAATTCCCAAAATTTGATCGTTTTTTTTTTCTTCATATAAATTAAGTGATCTTCTATGTTATTAAAATTTGAGCCGGTATTTTACAAACACTCTGTACATTTGCTTCTAATTCCTGTGTTGCTATTTCTAGTATAAACACTCATATACATAATGCAATAGATAACACTTGAGTTTGTTTCAAGAATTTATACTTTATACCGTTATTAATTAGAGCAGTAATATAAACTCTTTCCAGTTTTTTTTTCATAGCTAATAATATATTTTGTTGATTGCAAAAGTGATTCCACTACACCAAGGAGGCTTCTTTTGCATAAACATAGTTGATTTCATGGCAAGTTTGATTTTTTGAAATTTTGTCTGTTATTGTTTACTAAATATTAAATGTTAGGTAAAGTCCTGAAATTTGTTTGAAAAAGTTGATAAGTCCTGGAGAAAGTTAAGCAAAAGTCCTGGAATTTGAATACAATTTTACATGTCGGAACTCTGTTTATGCCAAACGTTGAGCCTAAAAACCAGGAATACTGGCGTCATATGTCAAAAACGACAATTTCTGAAGCACCCACTCTATTTTTTGTGAAGTCTCCCTTTTGGTATTCTGGTCTGTAAAATTTGACTTGAAATTTCACTCGGCCCATTTTCAATCGAAACTATTAACAATATATATAAATCTGAATTATTAAACATGTCTCATATGATGCTATAATTATATAAATAAAAAAGGGGAATATTCTCACACGCTGTAAACACCAACACACAACTGAGAACAAAACATCTTTTCCCCTGAGGGAATAAACGGGATATCAACCAAACTTTTCCGACATTCTGTACATGCAAAGCATTTCGAGTTTACGTGCCAATTATACGATTGAAAGTTCACTCTCTCGGTACCTGCTTCGATAGGTTTTTCACATGCTAAACAACGATCTGCTACGTCGTCATGGTAACAAGGTACACAATATGGTTGGTTTTCAACAATGACGTAATATTTGTTGGCCAATGCATCGTCACATTTGTAACAGCAAAAATGTTTGGTATGCCAAAATCGATCTTCGGCATTCGTAAATTTCTCAGAGAAAACCAACTGAAAAAAACATAATATCAGAATCCATTATTTGATCCATATTTTCGCGAAATAATTAACGGTATTTTTAACCTTGATCCCAGGGCACCCTTTGGGCTTTTTGAAATTGAGTGATCGTGACGGCCCGTCAAAATATTAAAAAGCCAAAGGGTGTGCTTGGATCGAAGTTGAAATTTATTTTTTATTTATATTTTAATCTAAGTAGGAGAGTGTCTATGTTTCAATTCATGTCCACTTGTCAAAACCTCATAAATTACTCAGGCGAGTTACGGCCAGTGCAAAACTCAAAATTCCCACCGCAGGCACTCGTCAGACAATTCTCAAAAATAGTTTAAAGGAAGCGCATTAGTGTTGGGAAAGTTAAGATGCCTGGGCCTAATTGAAAAATTGTCCTGTTGGTGAGTAATTGACAAATAAGCAGTTTGTGACGTCATTTTGATGACGTCACAAAAATTAAAATGTAAACATCTTGATTTCACTAAATACAATGAACAAAAAATTTTGACAAGAAATAGTGACTGACTATAGAAATATTTTAAATGCTTACGTCAGCAAAGACAATATCATCGTGACGTCACAAATAAAAAATAACTTTTTTAACAAATCTGACTTGAATCATAATGACGATGAAGAAAGAACAAGTTATGACTATTTTAAGTTTTATGACGTCACAAAACCAATTATTCATCAAATACTCACCAACAGGACAATTTTTCAATTAGGCCCAGCCATCACAACTTTCCCAACACTAATGCGCTTCCTTTAAACTACTTTTAAGAATTGTCTGACGAGTGCCTGCGGTGGAAATTTTGAGTTTTGTGTTTTGCACTGGCCGTAACTCGCCTGAGTAGACTGGAAGAACGAGGCATTTGATGAAATTTGCCTCGGTTTTACAAACACATTAATTAAGAGACTTTTCTATAAAAAAAACGACTGATCATGAATTGAAACGCGAACTGTATGGTAGAGACTTACTTCGTCACATGCAGCACATCGGTTCTTTAGGTTTTCAGCATAATGCCGACCACAGTAAATATTATTTTCATGAACAAAGTAAATACTTCCAGCCAAAAGATTTTCGCATTTCTTACACTTGAAGCAATCCGTATGCCATTGTTGCCCTGGTAATCTATCAACAAATTTGTATGGGGAACGTGGGCTGACGGACTGGTCGCAATGCTCGCAAGCCTGTAAATAAATTGTTTATTTTTTTTACTGTCTTTAATTGCTTCTACAATCATGGACATAAATTTATGGCAAAAGGAACAAAATACGCGTAATTTGGTTGCTTCAATCTAAGTTTGA
>JAYRBV010107775.1:0-14576 GCA_036023255.1 Mitrocomella polydiademata | reverse complement strand
TCTCTCTCTCTCTCTCTCTCTCTCTCTCTCTCTCTCTCTCTCTCTCTCTCTCTCTCTCTCTCTCTCTCTCTCTCTAGGATAGAGGGAGGGATCAGATTGCCACTGACCCCATTGCCTTAGGAAATAGAGAAAATCAACTGCATCCATTTTCCTTTTATGCATCATTTGCTTGATGATTTTGATGAACATTTTATAAAATATTCGAATTAAAATCCATTAATTCGGATTACTCAAGCTTTCAATAAAGATGCTAAATTGGCTAAATTAATTATAAGTACAGATTTATGTCTGACCTCAAAATTACACTACTATAAAGCTACAAAAAGGAGGGCTCTTGAGAAAACAGAAGATCTTGTTTGCTAAAAACCACCAGTATCAAACTTTGCCGAATTCACAAGACAGAGCATAGACATAGGTTTACGGTTTTATAATGATTATGTTGTAGTTTAGTTATTAAGTTTATTTTCTCAGATAGCAATATAGATTTGACTCCACAAACTTTCCACAGTAACGACTAACGCCCAGAGGGGAAGGGGGTACTGATCTAAGAAAACTAGGGGTAGGTGCTGATTAGAAAATTTTACCTTAGACATTTTGTGTAAAATTTGCGACTCTTAGTGGGACTAGCGGGTGGGATTTTTAAGACGGTAAAAAAAGAAGAAAAGCATGGCGGAGGCTCTGAAAAAAAAAATTCTAAATTTTGGTACCTTAAGGGCGGGCACATACCCGTATGTCTCATAGGTGTAAACAGGTAGGAGTATGTTATTACTGTGTCACACAATTCCAATTTGAAATTATAAAGACATAAAACAACTAACGCTTTATTAAAGTTGTAAATTGTGTATATCAGTTTTTGACGATAATACAATGATAAAAACATGGATTCTGATATTAGCTTTTATCAAATATCTGAAACACATAATCGTGCTCTTGATCTTTTGTTGGTTATTCTGTGTAGATTCATCAATATAACCAACTGAATATGTTTATAATACCAGAGACATGCTAAACGGCATGAAAATACCAATATTTTGTTTACAGTTACATTCTCCCAAACGAGTTTTTGCCAAATTTATACGAACCTCGAGTTGTTGTTTTTTTAACTTTTTCATTGATTTATTTACAAGACCAATATCTACTTCCTACTCTAAAGATTTGCCACGCGCAAATTAGAACAAAAACAAGATGTTTTGGCATCCACTTCACCCATATTATGTTTACACGTGTATCCGACTGAAAATTATTACAAATTACAAATATGTTGTTATTCGTACTGACACAATGACCGTGAAAATGTATATTATATGTAAACAAAAAAAAACAAAAAAATTAAAGAAATGTACTGGGTCAGCCAGGTGACGAACAAAGGTACCAGTCTAAAAAAATCGACAGTGTGTAACCTGAACTAAATTGCCTATACTTCAGAGCTTCATTTACCTATTTTTCGCACATCCGCTTTTCGCTTCGCCGCTTGTTGCGCTATAAACAAGATGGCGACTTCTCTTGGCCGCATCCATTTTGGAGTAAAGCGAAAAGTAAGATCTGAATCTGAGGTAAGAGATTTGCTATCTTAAGTTTTTTTTCAAAAATTACATATAAATTATATGTGAACAAAAGTATCAAAGTTTAAGAATAAAGGCGTCAATATAAAGAATAAATAGTGTACTGAAAACTTGTAAGCATAAAATGTTCCCGATGAATTTAGTAACAAGAGTAACAGTATAACAGTGCAGGGTGAGTCAGAAAAAACCTACTGAACAAAATTCAATTTGAAAAAAAGAAATCGCGATAAACATTAAGGTGTTAACAATGGAGCGATATCCATTGTTAAAACTGAAATGACGAGGGCGCCCGCCCTGCATATTGTCTCAGGTACATGCACGTGACGGTGCCTTTATTGATGCAATACGGACTAGGGAAGGGATAGCGCTCACTGCTGGTAGTGCATTTTTTAAGGCACGGGAATTCCTCTAACGAATTAGACTATTGAATATAATAGACTACAAAAGGAGAGGCTATCGCGCTTCCGCCAAGAAGAGGAATACGTTTTATTGTATCATCGCTTTCTCTTTAATTATCTATCGTCGTAATTCGTTGTAAATCCATATAAAGGTACAATCAATAAAAACAATCAAGCCTTGTTGTTCTCTTCATGGGATTTAATAACTCCATGTTCTGTTGTTGCATTGTGATAAATTTGCAATTCATCAAACCATTTAATCATAATAACATCACAAAACCTTTGCAATAAGACAAGAACCCATTGAAAGATGACAAAAACGTCTTCGTCGTTAAATTGATTGAATGACGATATCGCATAAAGTAGGCGTTTAAGCGTTGGAGTATTTTGATAATTGGATGATTGTTCTTGTCTTTTTTGCTTTGGAAATTACCATAACGATTTATCTAACTTCTTTGAATTGCTTTTGTGCAAGTTTTGTGCCATATCGTCCCCGGGATATTCCCTGGTCAAAATATTTTAAGGAGCTTGAAAGAAATTGAAAGGATCTTCGCCAAGGGCAGGATTCCTTGAAGAATAAATTAAATTCTTGCTAGATCCAGAGACATAACGTCTCTGCTAGATCTCGGACGAAAGATCTTCCGTAAGACCTTTGGAAGAATTTTGACAAATCTTTCCAGACCTATTAATGTGTCGTTCAATCAAGAATCTTGGAATATCTTGTACGATCTTTAAAGTTTCTTTTCATAATCTTGCAAGATCGTTCGAAGATCTTGTCACCCTATTTGACTTTTGATATTGTAAAGGTGCCATCAAAAAGCTCTTGCCTAGATTTGAGTCCATAGTCTTTTCTTTAAATCGATGCCATTCTCATCCGTTGGGTGCCCCTACATTGTAATCTTAAATTCGAACCCCGAGAGTACGGCCGTTGTTATCTATTACAATGACGATAATAAAGTATTTCCAATTGGATACTTTTGTTCGTTTCCTGACTGACCTAGTACATTTCTTTAATTTTTTTTGTTTACATATTATACATTTTCACCAATAACAACATATTGGTAATATGTGTTTCTAGTCGGATACACGTGTAAACATGGCATGCCAAAATATCTTGTTTTTTAAATTTGCATCTGGGCTGCGTCTGACGTCTGACTACTGCCATCACCAGGTCGAGCTACACTCAAACAATCATCCTACCAGGCCACGAAAGTCGATCCTCCATTAGACATGGTAAACCTTCTGGTACTATTGGCATATACCAGAGAAATATGCCCCTCTCCTCCCCCATTTTAGACAGGGGTTAAAATGATTCAATCTCAAATTTAACTCCTTAAAATGTTATGCACTTTATGCCACTCCAATGGCAATAGAGCGTTTTTTCCTCGCGGATAATTTTTGTTATTATCTAATTAACATTAAGCTGATGGCTGACATTTTGACCTTTTACAATATGAAATCTATTGTCTATACTATCAGCTTACGATGTCGTGGCAGGATTTAAATTTTTTTTGTTTTATCATATAGTATTAATTAGACGGGAAACCCATCTGAATTTCATACCGTCTGAATTTTCATGCCAACAACAAATCACAAAAACAAAGAGTTTTACCAGTAAGATAAAAATTCCCACCTTATTTAAACTCCTTCTTGCAAGTGGATCGAATCCTATTATGTAATAGCTTTAGCTTTGGTTATTTAAACGATAATGCCGCCAATAACGAAATGAATCCGAGTCTGCTAAATGACGTGCCCAGCGTGCCCTACGTGCCCAAGCGTGCCCTACGTGCCTACGTAATATTTTCAGGACCAGACCAAAAAAAATAAAAAAGTGTAAAGTGTAAATTTTCAAAAAAAGTGTAAATTTTTTAAAAATGGTTTAAATTTTCAAAAAAAGTGTAAATTTACTTCACTTTTTTTTTGTTGTTGAAAATTTACAATTTTTTGTAAATTTACACTTTTTTGAAAATTCAAACCTTTTTTATTTTTTTTGGTCTGGTCCTGAAAATATTTCGTAGGCACGTAAGTCACGTAAGGCACGTAGGGCACGCTTGGGCACGTAGGGCACGCTGGGCACGTCATTTAGCAGACTCAATGAATCCATTCCAGTCCATTGGTTCCGATATTGAAGATACGAATGACCCTTGTAATCTTCTTGATAAGAATAAAGAAGAGGATAATTTTTTAACTGGTTGCATGAAATGTTTTCATTTTTGAATAAACGCCTCCTCTTTTAAACGCATCCCTCTAATAAACGCCCCCTCGCATTCATTTATGCCTTTAAGGTAATGTAGCTCTCTTACTGCAAAATAGCTTAAACAAATGGAAATTTGTTGGCTGCGTATGCTGACATCATCAAAAAGGGCCAAAAACGTCACTTTTTAGGACTTTAAAGCACTATAACTCGGCAACCAATGATCAAATCATAATGAACCAATACATTTTTTTCATCTACTCCTTAAGGTCAATTCACTGGTATAATTGATCTGAATTTGAAGACATTAAATCTTCATTCTGCTTGGGTGACGTCACGTGACTACGAGGGCCTAAATATAAATAATAAATTTATGTCAAGAATTTCACACCAAAACCGATCAAGACTTTTTGACTGATGAGTTTAGGAAGATTTGGGAAAACGATCAACGCGCTATTAACACATAATGAAATTCTAAATAAAAACATAAACGTCATAAACGGCAGCACATTTCTCCAATGCATAATAAAAGTTAATTTTGCATAGCTAAAATGGAAACTGAATCGAGTTTAGTGTAACATTCATAATGGTAGAATTTTGCGTCGAAAAGGTGTATTAAGAAGATTATTTTTTAATAAATGAAAAGTGAAAATCCAAACCATGCAAGAAACCATCATATCCCTAAACAATAAATCTTTCTGTCACTGATGAACGCCTTTTTATTCTCGAGGTGATGATGATCCAAAATTTCAAATCAAAACAAACATTCAGCATTCGAACGTTCGAAAAAGAAAAAAAAATCCCGATTTTCAATTTTGTTTTTTTTCCACATACCATTGTAAAATAAACCAATCCTATGAAAAACCTATGCTCGTTCGGCCCGGCAAAATACTTGTATAGTTAAACAGTAACTACAAGTATTTTTCCTCGCTTTGGGCCGAACAAGAGCATAATTCCGTGTTCTCGGCACGCGCAGGGGTACCCTTTAGAAACTGACAGGTATGTGCCCAAGGGGTGTGAAGCACTCGAAAAATCTTGTCGAGATTTTTTAAATGTGGGAACGAGGTTGGGTTTTTTGTTGATTTTTTGAATTTTTTCTTTGAAATTTTCCTTGATTTTTTATTATTTTTCATGATTTTTTTAAATTTTGTACGAGATATTTTCTAGTGCTTTACATTATTTTTGGTAAATTCCTCTGCTTCCCATGTCTATGTAATCCATACACATTTGTATGTTTGGTAATTTTTTTTATATCATAAGTATCAACATTATTTGCAACCCATATAAGCCTTTATTGAAGGACAATTTACGAAAAAACTTTAATAGCGGCACAAGGAAATTTTTAAATTTATATTTATTACTAGCTGGTAAACCAGCGTCGCAAGGACGCTGAAGAGACTGCTTACGCAGTGAAAGTTACAAGCACCCTTCGGGCTTTCATCTTGAAAAGGTTTGTCTTAACATATTATTCCCCTTCGGAGTTACGTTTTTATGATCTTCTAAAAAAAAGTGTAGATTAACTGTGCAGTCATTAATTGATTCCCTTGTGACATATAGTTAGTTTTCAATTCCCTGGAGAGTTTTAAAAAAAATGTATTTTTTCACAAAAGTTCTCTACAAACATTCCAAACATTCCTAAATGCGTACATAGATAGATAGATAGATACAGAATGCGGCTTTTTTTATATAGACTAGCTGGAATGCATAAAACCTGCTGTTTAAAAAGGTTTTCACCAAAAAAAAATTTCGAAATTTTTTTTTTTGAAAATGTTGAAAGTATTTCTCCCACAGCTCGGCTACTATTAATGCGTACAAACATACAGAATACCGCTTTTATTATATAGATAGCGTACTAATTTTTCCTGGGACACTCTGTATAACAAAGGTTGCGAACTTTTGAAGGAGCACGTCCAGGAACTTGAACCAAGGAAAACTCTTGAACACGCATGACTGATTTGTTATACAGTAAGAGAAAATTCGATGTACTTTGAACCACAGCCAACTTACTTATATTATAGTGGTCAGATAAATTCATCATCTTTAATCTCTGCTGCATCATCCATCATAAATTATGCAAGAATTATTATGCCAATTACTTTTCTTTATGTTTGTGACGTCATCGTTTAAAGAATAAGCGGCTAATCGTAATTATTTTCATTTAGCCATTATCTGATTTCCGTTTTTAGAAAAATCTTTAAACAACGCATGAACATATTCTGCTACGATCGTTTTTTTGAAAATGTACCCAAATAAGAATGATGAGAATTAAATGTAAGCAATCAAAGCCTGTAAGTATAAACAATTTTTGATTGTTATCTTGGTTCAAGGTTAAAGCATCGTCTTTAAAAATACACATCAGTTATAATTTCATTCATTTTCCTTTTTCATCACTTTTATGGAATACTTGAAAAAATATCTCTTTCTTGCAATCCTGTCATATGCGATGCATTGATGACGTCATCAATTAATGACGGTATATTATTATGACGAGATGTCAATTTGATGACGATGAAATTTCAATTAGAACGTATATGAGTAATAACACTGACTGGCAAAAATATGAAAATTGTATTTCTATATAGTATAAGAAAATTTACAAAATATCCAATAAATAGTCTATATAATAAAAGCCGTATTTTGTTTGTACGCATTAATGGTAGCCGCGAGCTGTGGGGGGAATATTTCAAAATTTAAAAAATAAAAAAAGTTTTTTTTCATTCCTCAAATTCATGTAAAAAAATATTTTTTCTGCGTCCTAACGACGGGTTTTATGCATTATGCGTAAGCAGTCTCTTCAGCGTCCTTGCGACCCTGGGAACCAGCTAGTCCTAAAAAATACACCTTTTCGACGCAAAATTCTACCATTATGATTTTACACTAAACTAGAACTCAGTTTTCTCTTTAGCTATGCAAGATTAACTTTTATTATTCATCGGAGAAATGTGATGCCGTTTATGTTTTTATTTAAAATTTCATTATGTGATAATAGCGTTGATAGTTTTCCCAAGGTGGTCAAATACTCATTAGTCAAAAGGTCTGGGATCGGTTTTGGTGTAAAAGTTTTGACATTTTATCTCGTGTTGAAATGGTGTATTTTGACAGAAAAGCTTCTTTTTTATTTAGAGCGCGCGGATTCACTCAATTTTTCAGTTTTCATAATTTGAAGCATGGATCTACATGTTTAAAGTTACCATTTTTAAAGGGTTAAAGCCCACTCACTTAAACGGATCCAACATTTCTGTGGTGGAGTGTAAATGTATTGATAGTGCATACAATATTGCGTGCACTATCAATAAAAAAAACCGAAGGGTGAATCACTCTTGTGCGAGATTTTTTGATTTTTTTTTTGATTTTTTTAATAATCTTTGTATTGATTGAACGAGATTCTTTTTAGAGCTTTACCCCTCGAAAACCACCTCCTATCCGCATCTATGTTGGATGAAATGTTAGATCCGTTCAAGTGGGGCCATTTTTAAAGGGTTAACGCGAAGGTGAAAGATGTATACTGCTATCTTCAAATGGTGATTTAACCCGATGTAGGAACTAATTTGGATCGGTTGGAACCAGTCGTGTTATGATAGTTCTAAATCAAAAAAGAACCCAGTTGTTATTAGCAACGATAACCATGTCAACGTATTGAGTTGGAAGTAAGAAGAAGCAGCGGACGACAAAGAACATCTTTGTTCAACAATCACTTGATTTTCGTCACCCTAAGAAAAAAAAAACAGGAAGTTTTAAATGAAACAGGAATCTTTAAATGAATTGGTAAAGAAACCTTAGGTACCGTTTTTACCAACGCATACGCTTCTTGAATTTCTATAAATTTGAGGCGGACGCTTTTTCGAAGGGCGCTAAATAAAGGTGGGGGTGGGGGGCTTATATTATCATATTAGTCATCTTTGTTAGTAGAAAGAGGAAAAACGGTAATTTCCAGCAGAAATATAAGGCCAAATATGTATGTGGTCAAACTCTAAAAAAAAGGGTCACTTTTAGCCTGTACCGACCGCCCGTGCGGTACGGAAATTTATTCCTCCCCGGAGGAGTCACTTGTTTCATTTTAGCCACGATAAATTATTTATATTTAAGAAGCTTTTATGGTGATTTTACCTGTTGAAATGATCTTCCAAACATCAAATAAACCACCGTAGGAATTTTTGGTACGGCGGTGAAATGGAATGTTATGTTGCCATGACTATCAAAAGGTGGTTCCCATCGAAACGTCAAGATGTTTCCTGTAGCTGGTGACGTATAGTGAATGTAGTTCTGAATACAAAAAATGAGGTAGGTATAATATATGGAGGCATGTTTTTTTTCCTATTGAACCGGCAGAAAAAATAGCGAAAATCTGGAAAAGTTGAAATTTCATAGGAAAACTTCTGAAAACCTTCTGATATATGGGCGATAAACAAGCAGTAAACTATCTTAGTTTTGAACAAAACGAAAATATAAAATCTCGCTCCTGCCCTGCCTACGACTTCCTTCTTCATTTTTTATACATCCTGGTGGCGGCGATCAGGGCGGACCAAAGTTGTATATGCAATTTTGACATATTTGGAATTGTGAAAAAATAAAAGTTTGAGAATTTACTGACATCGTTTTTTTCTTGAATACCGCACGATATTTTGATCGTTCCCAGGTCATCAAGTTTTCTTCGTGAGCGTCTAGCGAGGTAGTAACCTGAAACGCTCGCTCTCAATAAGAACGCGCGGAATCCATTGTCACGACAGGCTTTGACATGCACAGTGATAGGTTTGCCAGCCTAAAATGTAAACGATAGTACTATAGAGTCTCGCCCTCTTAAAACAGCCATTTAGAACTTTACATATAAAAACATCAATAGAGCAGAAGAGAGGGAAGGAGGGAGCTCGAGCTGGTTGTTTGTGTTCCGCTTTTCCCGTTTTATTATCCCGATATTCCCTACCTGAAATGTTGAACTGGAAATCGATACCGCATTGCCAGCATGTAACAATGGGTCAACTGTGGTCGTCTCCTCAGGGAATTGCCCTTCGTTACAGTACGTCTTGTTGTATAAAATTCGTTGCCCATTCGTTAAACCATTCATATGGCAAAAAAACAGCAAAATAAACATAAAGCTCAATCGCATCCTCATCAACGTTGACATTTTTTACGGTGATATGGCGTAATTATACGACTTTGCAATATATGTAAAACTGGACCGCGTGTTGTTGCTAATGTAAAAAATAAATTTCCATGTGTGCGATAATACTTTATTTATATAACCAGCACCAGGCTGGTAGCCAGGTGCGATACACACAGCCTTTTTAATGCATTTTATCGCGCTGCTTAACTAATGGGGAATTGAATCACACACTTTTTAATATACATTAATTAATGTGGAATTTTAATTAGTACGTAAAATTATTTTACTTTTCCCACAGCTTATTATTCTTCCTTTTTCTAACCAGCATAGACAACCATCAGTTAGATTATCACAGTTGTGGAAGGTAACCGAATAAATTCTAAATTTCAGAATTTCCATTCCCAAAGTCAGACATAATCCCGGCGAGTCATGAAACCATCAACTTTTTTTTTGCATTTATGTACTTTTTTGGTTGCGAAAAATTCGCTTAAATTTGAAATATAAATACCGGCGGAATTATGTCTAATGGAGAGTTTTTTGTTCATGCTTCAAGAAAAAAGCAAAGTGACTAGGTTTTAAAATAACCAAGCTGATTTCTAGAGCATCCGAGTGTTCCACTTCAGATTGACACCTGGTAATGTTATTTTCATTTAATTCATGGATATAAATAAACAATATGACAAACAAAAGAAATCAGAACGCATCGTATATACGATCCGAACTATCAGCGTCACCGAAAAAGATGAGAGCACTTTAATTAGAATGCGCAGCTCACATTTTTAGAATAATAAAAACTCTCATAAAAAGTTATCTTCACCCCATTTACTAACTTGCTTTAATTGTCGGGATTAAATTTCAAATCATAAGTAGTTTCAGAATTATATTATAGTATTCTTTTTCTTGATATCAAAAAATAATATTATTTCATAAAGGAGTTATTAACGTAAAATTACAAATTCAATAATATAGTTATCTCAATTATAGAAATGATTAACCCTACTAAATATACAGAGAAATACATCTCGTTAAACGTCAACTTTAGCAGTTTGGGGGCTTACTGCTGCACGGCTGTTGAAAATTAATTATTTTTGGTGAAACCTTGCGCCTGCGAAATCGCTTTTTTGGGTGGTGGCAACTGCTCTAAAACATCAGAGCTTTTAGACGCCCTCGTAAGCTCAGAGCTGGAAAAGTGCGATCCACGCGTGGGTTCGCGTCTTGCACTCACGTCACCGCAAACACTATGACTTTATTTTAATGACTTTAACTAAACATTGATGATCTAATCAGATAAAGTACCCTTATTACACGAAATTAACGCGGTTAACCAAATAACTAAATTAACGCGAGTGCCAATTAATGTGAATAGAGAGGCATGTCAGTAAAGTGTGTGGTAATTAACGCGAATCAAGAAAATTAACTTATTCCCATGGTATTTAATTAACGCGATTTTTTTAGTTTTTGGTTAAGAATAAATCAATTTTGAGAAGTACTAAAAGTAAATACTATCATATTCAAATGAATTATTCCTTTCCTTGAATGTCCCTTTACAATACGCACTCGCATTTAAAAAAAAACAACCTAAAAAAGTAATTAAAAGTGTGTGAAAATCGCGGGAGTTTTTTTTAACGCGTGACATTAAATAAGGCCGGGGAAATATTTCAATTCGCATTAATTAATGTACCGCTTTAATTTCGTGTAATAAGGTAGTTGCCAAAGGCTTTCTAATTAAACAAAAAATCTAATCTAATCTCACAAAAAAATATACATTAATATAAAAATATCAGTCGATGTTCAACCAGATAAATTCAGCTCCACATACGCCTTGATGACAGATTTGAAATTTTTTATTTACGTATTTTCTTCACTTCATTTTCATTCTTCACTTCATTCACGGAGGACTCTACTACTTCAAAGTTACCGTACCGAACAGCAGTCTGGGACAGTCTTATTCCTAGTCATGCAAAGTGTCCACAAATGATTCATACTCCGTGTAAAATTAATCACAGATCAGGGCCGTAGCAAGGAGGTCAAAATTATTGGGGGCGATGGTTAATATTTTATGTAGTAGTGTGTTAACCATCGCCCATCATTGTTGGGCGACGAAGAAAATTTTGAAAAACACCTTTAAAAGCATAATTTAAAAGGCTCATTGCTATGAAAAATTATTACAATGAATAATAATCAAAGTTTTATGTTTCATTTCATGTATCTCATCTTTCTTTTGACGTTTGGCATCGTATTTCGCTAACGGAACAAATCACTCATCGGCACTCTGTAGAATGTTTTCTTCTCTGTTTGTGGAAGTGTCACCATGTTCACCAGCTTTCAGGGAGACTCCTTGAAGACATTGTCAGCAATTACAACTCAACAACTTCAACTCTATGGGTTTGAATTCAAAGATGGCGCCGTAGGGCCTATAGAAAGGGAAGCGCGGTTGTTTCTTCCCGTTCCTCATCTGTTTACAGTTCGCCACGATGTGGCCGTTCAAATACACGTCGTCGTATATATCACCTAAAGATTCGCGACTAACCTCGCCGTTTAGCACCTGATAGTTGTTCCGAATGAACTCACGCTTCGACATCTTGTTTCGCACGTGCGGGCTGTATAAATCAACACTGAGCAGCAACAAGGAGTAACAAAGAACAGCTATGGCATCTAAAGAATAATAAACAATAAACAGTGAATTTAAATTTATCATACTGTAACTGAGCAACATATCTGGAAAAATAATTTTATTAGGAAAAGTGTAACCTTCATTTGTTATCCAAAAAGTAGAAATCAAATTTCGGTAATTAAGCTATGTATTCGAATAACCATTACAGAGCTAACTATTTGTTAAAATAGAAAGTGTTTTCCCTAAAATTGTTTTTTACTCCCACTAAAATACTAACGACCTGATGATAAGCAGTACATACCTTGATTGAGTTCTGAATCTGGGTTAGTACATACCTTGATTGAGTTCTGAATCTGGGTTAGTTTGGAAAAATCGAAATGCAAATTTCTCAACCAAGACATCTAAGAAGCCACGCTGTTCTGGTGGATGAATTTTTTTAAAGAATTTTCTATAAGAAAAGAAAAGAAAAAATTAGGGGATAAGAAAAGAAAAGAAAAAATTAGGGGAAATTACATTTACATATACATTGCAAGACTAGAAAAACAATATAATAGTAATCCGTCCCTTACCTCAAACCATCACATATTGAAAGTCCTTGGAAGTTCATATATGTGATTAACAAATCTAGGATATCAGTTCTATAAATAGAAAGAGAAGTCCATCAAGTTGTAGAGTAAAGGAGTGAAAACATAAGTTGTGGCCAACACTGGAAAGCCTTGAATGTTTCATAAATATGTAGTAGAAGTTTATTTGCTTTATTTCTTAAAGTATTTTACCTAATTATATATATACGTTTAAATAATATATTTTTAAAACAAAGAAAGCGTAATTTCTATCGTACATATCTACAATTAAATTTTCAACCTTACAAATGTTTCTTTTTTCTTTCTTTGAGACACTTAAAAAGGCCAACTCCGGGTGGACGCTTTAGAAACAAGGGCTGGACAGGATTCAATTCTATAGGATCAAGAGTGATATCAAGAACTGACATTACTTCAAATCTTTATATTACCTTTCCTTTAGATAAACTTGTAAAGATTTGCTGGATAGTGATGATGTGCCATGGATGAACTTTGCAATTTCTGTAGTTGTGTTATCCAAGACATTATGATCTAATAGATATTTGATGCCCTTAAGAAGAACGAATTTTCAATGGTTTTTAATTCCACTGTTTCATTTTTTTCTGATTTTAGACCTGAAGATGGTATTATGTACCCACTGCTGGTCCCCTGATTGTTTTTTATATGTTGTCACAATGTTTTTGCCGTACAATATTTTAAAAATGCCTTCCTATCATGCTTTTTTAAAGGAACAAACCAATCTTTTTACAAATACATTTTAAATTAAAAAATCTTACATGTTGTGGTCGAAAAGCAAATATTAAAGTAGCTTCATCCAATAGTAGGTATAAGTTCTTGTACATTGGTTTCTATAAACATAAATAAGTACATAAGTCACTGTACATATGGTTTCTTTATGATTGAAGTTCAAGAAATCAGTTCCCATCGATATAAGCTTTGCAGAAACATTTGGTCCGACACCTTCAAATTAGAAAGGGAATCATAAAGCAAAAATATCCCCTGCCTCCTTGGTTAACATTTCCTTTTTTATTACTAATTTTTTTATCTCGAGTGCTGTTTTTAGGCACTTGAACCAATCATCTAAAAACAAATGGTAACTTTAAAGATGTGTTTACAAAATTTCACTATGTATAAAAATAAAAAGCAAGAAGTGAAGTCACTTTTTCCTTCTACTTTTATACTTACTAAAATTGTTACAATAACTGATTTAAGACAAAACACTATTTGATAGTTACAATAGGGATGGGCACTTTAATAAATGGCAGGGGTAATACAGGAAATTAATTAATTTACTATTCGTGGTTAGTGACACCTGAAGGCCCCACGATGGCTGTGAGGCGCCCAAAAGCGATTACCGACCTCAAAAACGGCCTGTATTACCCCCCTGAATGGTAAAACATGAAAATACCTTTCTGTTATTCAAAGGTGCGTTGTTGGAATGTTTGAGCTTTTCATAAATTGTAGCGTAGCCCCATTTTGAAAAAGATAGTCTAAAAGAATTATAACAATACAAATTAAAATACAAAATCACAACAACATCAGCCTCAAACTTCTATACAAATACAATTCCCCTAATTTTTTTCAAAAGCGCTCCTGTACAGTATCATTTAACACTTCTTAATGAGCATGAAATATTCTCTTTTTCATCATTCTTGGAAAGTTGAGCTCTAGCTTCAGATGATATGGAAAAATAATGTGCTATAAAAAATAAAAATAAATCTGCAGTGTGCAGTATGCATGAGATAATCATACTCACTCAGCCCTTTTAATTCAGGTCGGCATACGGCATTGCCGACGTTAAAGCCAACCATAGATTTAGAAAAACTGAGATCTAATTTAACAATATTTGCCGACCTAACTGTATGGATTAAAAGGGTTGCATACTGCATACTGCATACTGCATTTTTTCTCATGCATGAGAAAAAATATATACATATATACATACCGTAAATGATCGATTAATCCCCCACTCCCGAATAAGCCCCCTCCCTCAAAACCCATTTTGACAAATAAGCCCCCACTCCCGAATAAGCCCCCCTCCTGAATATACCCCTTCCCCAAAAACCCATTTTGACAAATAAGCCTCTACTCCCGTATTCGAATTCACAGTAATTTCAATATAGTTG
>JAYRBV010107664.1:0-14587 GCA_036023255.1 Mitrocomella polydiademata | reverse complement strand
CCCCCCCTTCATAACTTTTGATATGAAAGAGCTTTAGGTCTGAAATTTTGTACAATTATGTACATTCACATAATAAAATGGTGGAAATAAAGTCGAAAGTTTCTTGAAAAAACCGACTTTTTTAAAATTGCATTCCAAAGAGTTCTACAATATTAAAGTTCTAAGGAATCCGAATCCCCCCCTGCCCCTAATAGGGATAACCACTGATCCACAGCTACACACTTACCAACTTTTTGGGGAAAACTAATGAAGATCTTTGGTGCTTCTGCAGACAGTGGTGCTGAAATGGTAACCTTTTCAGTATTGTTTTGATAGACTGTGTACTCCTGTAATAGGCGTTTGTTTACAAATTGCGTCAAGTTTACATTGAGATCACCGGGTGTAAATGTTGGACCACCAAGCATTTTGATGACAAAGATCGTTCCTCTCACCACACACTTTGCGTTGGTGCCAAATTGGGAAGAATGGTTCGGTAAAATATCCGCGCACGTGGCCGATTTATTCTTGAGTTCAACTCTATTGGCAAAGCTGATGACTACGGAGCCGAGGTTAGCAGAAAACTTTCCTCCTGTGATAGCTGGTAGATAAGCACTGCGGGTGAGTGCGGAACGAACTTCAAGATGTTTATTATTTTGAGCTTTGATAAAGGACAGTACCAAATATCCCTCGATCGATTTTGGAGTGGTTGTCATAGAACAGGAAACCGTCGTTGAACTGACAAAAGTCGCCGGTATATCCGCTTTGACAATCTTCCATGACGATCTGACTTCTTTGGCAAACATGCAGCTAAGGTCACTACCGGTGTCTAAAAACCCTGTACCGGTAACAACAATGGTTGCATTCTCGCCTTTCAATACGGTTGTGGATGATAAACTGGAGATGGTGACTGCAGATGGATCAATGACAGTAAACGTGCTAGTTGCTGACTTCAAGGTGGCTCCATTGATGGTACAGTTTACGGTGTAAGTACCGTGCTTTAAGTGAGGGACGTTAGCTGTGATTTTTTTGTTCCCAAGAGTTGCCGAAGAGGTTATGCTAAAGGAAGAAAACTAGAATTTTGACACGTTTTTTACAAATTTTTACAAAGATTTTACGAATTTTGACAAAAAGTGTCTTACTTCAGTCCTCAGTTTTCCGACTGTTGCACACTTACCAGCGTATCTAACTATCTGATTTGTCATAATAATTTTAAGTTGCGTTAGATACAAGTTTGCTTTCATAGGAACGGAGAAATACAAAATACAACGAACTGTTTCTGACCAACCGCACGGGAGGGGACAAATTTTTCGTTGCCGTAAAAGGGGGAAATAACAGGTTAGTTGTATTGGTGGCTAATGTCATGTTTTGTATCGTATTTGTTTACAATCAACGAATCTCATTATATCGGTAAAATGGTCAAAAGCAATAAAAAAAACTCTTCCACAGCATATGGTTTGCGTTTCAATTCATAATCAGTCGTTCTTTTTAGAAAAGTCTCTTAAATGTGTTTGTAAAGTCGAGGCAATTTTCATCAAATACCTCGTTCTTCCAGTCTATTTTATGAGGTTTTGACAAGTGAACATGAATTGAAACTTAGTCACCCTTACAGCAGTAAATTAGACTTACGTGTCGGTGGAATTGATAAATGAACATGCGACGCTTGAAATGGTTCCAGACTTTTCAATTACAATGGTTGCTCCACTCAACTGTGACGAGTAAAGTAAGACGGGGTTGAAAGATCCTAACTCCACACACCCTGTATTGAATGTTTGGTCGGTGAGAAGTTTACAGGATTTACACAGGTCAATTACTTTCCCGCCATTAGGAACGCCCGCACAATCGAGACACGTGGAATTGTCACCGCCACACACCCCACAATCATCTTCGCCTAATAAAATAAAAATGAATAAGGAAGTTGAAAAATAACTAGAAAAATACAAAGAATTCAACTGACGTGAAAGTAAATAATCCAGTCTGTAAAATACACAATTAAAAAGCCGTAGGGGACAGGAGAGGGGAAATAAACTTTTGTTATGCTAAATCCTGGGTTGTCTAGATGATTTATTTCAAAATTTTAGTACCATTTCTTATTTAAAAAAGTAAATTCCAGATAATCTTACCATCTGTTAGCAGTTTACTTGTGTTTCCCAATACGCAGGATCCACATTTGTTGATGGTGGCATTTCCAAAACAGACTCCTGCGCAGTCCTTGAACGATGCTGGCTTGGCCTTCAAATTACACACTCCACAATCGTCCGTGAAATAATCACCACACGTCTTGCCACAGTCGACAGCGGCGTTGAAAGTGTTACCACTGGTGCCTCCAGTACAAGTACCACAGAAATCTGGAGAAGAAGAAAAAGAAAAACGAATGTAAGACATTGGTTTTTGCTTTTAATTTATTTTTTAAAGTGAAGCAAATAATCAGGATGGAGTTAAAACCCGATTTATTCTTGATTTATTCAAAGTCCGTAGGTACAAGTATAAAAAGCTATGTTCCTATCGTATAATCCACCATAAAATTTCAAAATCCAAAATAAAATTTTTTGTAAAACCCAAATAAAAAAAATAATTCAGACTAACCAAATAACGCTCCAGAATTGGCTACTCCGTCACATCCAACACACGATGTTCCGTCTCCACCGCAAATGTTACAAGAATCAACCTTCTTATCTCCTGGCTTCCCACTGCAGTCCTTACGCATCGGAGCACCGGTAGCAAAGCTTGACCGAGTACTAAACGACACCGGCCATGTTACATTACCGTTGTTAACGTACTGAAAAGCCCCACAAGTTTGGGAATCAGTTTGATCCCAGGCAACCGCCTGGAAGCGTGGAGCCATTCGTTTTGGCCAAAATAGTGTATCGTTGGTCACTTTGAAACGGATGTAATCATTGGGTGTCAGCAGGACCATGGAGAGTGACGCAACGTCTTTCAGTAGTCCGGTGTAAGAGAGGTTCAATGCGGTCCACGAGCCACCACTGCATTTGTACTCCCAAGTTCCGTATTTGGTGTCAAAGGCGGAAACGAGACCAATACCTAAACGGAAGTGATAATCCGAAAGGCATTTAGATGACATTAACGTTAACGTTAACTGGGAAAACTTGTCCACTCAAAAAATTGTATTTTCTCTTCCGCGTGAGCATTTCAATCTAATCATCTACAGAGTGTATCAAAAAAATATAGAAGTAATATAAACCCATTGTTTCTAGTAGGTTTTTTGATTGTTCTGTATCATAAATTTTCATTAACCAGTTAACCGGATTCTTCGCAATAATCTAATCTAAACATTGGATACAATCTGTAGAGTTACATATATAGAATGTTGCATAAAATGCATTTGTCAATCTCTGATAATCATTATTGCAACTTTCAGAACAAGCAATTTCTCACCAATGTGCCAAACTTACCCACTGTATCACCATCTTTGTCAAGTATGGCTGATTGTTGTTTTCCTCGTACAGCTTTGGTGAGTAAACTTGCTACTGTAAAGCCCGTAGTTGCATAACCGGACATATTATACGGTAAAGATGGCAATTCCAACTCGGAAATGACCACAACAGGCCGGTCATTGGTAGCATTCACTTTAATGGTGACTGTGACTTCGCCGGTACCGAATAAAGGCACACCTTTGGAAACAAATCCTGCTACAATCACTATTTTTACTTCGCCAAAGTAATCTAGGGCTGGCTCAAAGCAAACTGCTGATTCAGCATAAGGCAAAACTCTTTTGGTCAAATCTCCAATTGATTTTTTCTTGCTTGGATTTGGCGCAAAATACCATCGTCCTGAAATTGTATAATCATAAATTTATGAAAATTTCAAGTATTTATTTTATTTCTGTACATTGCGTATACTGATATCATTTTCAGACAGACACACGCAAGCATTGTGTATTATTTACAACCTTGCTCATAATTTTCCGAGAGACGCACGCAAGCAGTATGCACACCTTACGGATTTCCTCGCAAAATCCTGATAAGTATTCATTCTAACCTAATTGACTTCCCAGTTTGCTTTTACGATTGCAAACCATTATTATTATTATTTACGAATTATTATTACGAATCTTTACCCAGGAAGCCTCTTTAGTACTAAGTAGACTGTTATCAATTGTTACCTGCGTTGCGAAACACCTACAACGGCACCTATGGAAATTAGCAATGAGAGGTCATCCTCATCGTTGTGACCGGTGGAGGACTCAAACTCCCGACCATCAGGTTACGAGTCTAGCGTCATAACCACTCGGCCACAGCTCCACAAATAGGTAGAAGAGAAAAATTAAATGCTTACCATTCCCTCTGCTAATTGACTTAATCCAGTATCCAGGTACGTACGAACGGAATTTCATGAACGCCGGGCCGTCTTGGAAGCTCATAAACACGCTAGCATTGATGTCATGTCGATACTGTGTGAATTTACTATCGTCGAACTTGAACGGTTTTACCATTAAACCCTAAAATCAGATTAAAGAAAGTTTTAGAATCAACCCTTTGAGTACTCAAATATTTACCTTCGCTTTCGAAGTAAACTTTTATTGACCACGTTTATCAAAATGACTGCTCCAATAAAAGCTGTTAATTAAAAAAAAGCTTGTTTTTAGTCACTTAACACAGGAAAAATTTGCAATTTCCCCCCTTCCAGGTTTATTTGGTGGGAAACAAGTTGTAAAGCGTCCCTATATATTAGAAGAAAAGTTGTACTACGGGTGGTTTTCCCCTAAGATAACCTGGAGGGGAGTTATAAATGTTTTCCTGTGCTGTGTGATGCGAGAAAAAAATTAACTCCGCAGATCGAATGATTAACACGTTGTTAATTTCCAGGTTCAAGGAAAGTTTACGTCATCTTTACGTCTCTAGTTTAAACACTCACCTTAGGATTCTCGCTTGATGAATTGGATAACTGTAAAAAAATAATAATAATATAAAATGTTAAAAATGTGCTAAAAAAGTTGTTCTCTTCTTGGAAATAAGCAGTCAGAGAGTTCTCGGAAGCAAAGTCGTCATTAATAATCAGATCATGCCCGTCTCTCTTTTTCTTCGAGTTATTCTGAGAGGTTAAAAGAAAGAGAGACGGGTATCCCATCTACTGCTCTCCTTCTGCTCACCATTTTACCAGACTGACAAGTTGATGAAATGGGGAAAAGCTGAAACCAAACTATAAATACGAAACATCTCCCCTCATGGCTTAAATGATCCCTGGGAAAGCGTGGTATAAACGATTTTTTTTGTCTAAAATAAAAGCCTGTATTCACCTGTATAGGTTGACATTTGCTATCTTCTTTGATGGTAAACATCAGATCTGCAGAGGAGTTGAAGGCTGGAATGAATGTCTTTGGAGGCACCAAGATGTACAGTTTCTTCTGTTTACCAGCTGATTCTGTGTTGATCCCTCCAGACTCTTTTTCAGTTAGTGTAAAATCAATGACAACCACACCATAGAAATCCTCTTGTCCTCTTGAATGAACAAACCTGAAAAAAAAACATGGAATGTGATCATTAGCCTATAATGGTGACAACTTAACCAATCAAGGACTTGATTAGAATCGAGTGTACTATAAACACAGTTTACAGAGGCGGGTATAGAACCGGTGTAAATTATGTGGAGAATTCGCCTCTGGTTTAAAGAATAGAATGAAAAAATCTTCGAAAGAAACGATGGAAAAGAAACATGTTGTGACTTATTTCTGAGACACGCTTCAGTATCTATTATCTTTTCCAAATAAACCTATTTAGGTATACTATCATACCTGATATAGCTATTTTTTGGACGTATGATGGATTCCTTTAACGATGTAACACCAATACCAGACCAAGAACCAGAGTCTTTTACTTCTATTACACCTGAGCTGATGGCTACTTTAGATATTGCAATATTGTAACGAAGGCCCAGTTGTATGATTTCTCTGATTTGAAAACCACTCTCTCTGTTGATGACGGTGTAATTATCTGGAGTGATGAACGGGGGAAGTGCAGCAGAGGAGGATGGTGCCCCTTTTTGAACTGAGGATGGATGTATCTTCATTGATGAATGAGGTAGGGAAGACATTATGTGACTTGGTGGTGCTGACATCATGTGACTTGGTGGTGCTGACATCATGTGACTTGGTGGTGCTGACATCATGTGAATTGGTGGTGCTGACATGAGCATTGAATGTGAAAGTTGATGGCTTGATGCATACATTGAATGCATCGGAGGTGGTGGAGATGATGCACCTCCACAGATACATTGAGAGGCGGGCATTGAGTGGCTTCCGGATGGTGCAGGAGGAGACATTGAGTGGCTACCAGATGAAACAGCAGGGGACATTGAGTGTCTTCCAGATGATGCAGCGTGAGACATTGACATATTTTGTGATGGTAAAACGGACATGGACATATATTCAGATGGTGAATGGGACTGAGACATTAACATGCTTCCAGATGGTGAAGCAGACTGAGAATTTGACATGCTTCCAGATGGTGAATGGGACTGAGATATTGACATGCTTCCAGATGATGATGGAGACTGAGACATTAACATGCTTCCAGAAGATGAAGCAGACTGAGAATTTGACATGCTTCCAGATGGTGAAACAGACTGAGACACTGACATGCTTCCAGATGATGCACTAGGAGATGCTGAAGGGCTCTCGGATGATGCAGTATAAGACACTGAAGGGCTTCCAGATGATGCAGAAGGGCTTCCAGATGATACAGAAGGGCTGCCAGATGATACAGAAGGGCTTCCAGATGAGGCAGCAAGGCTTCCATATGATGCAGCAAGACTTCCAGATGAAACAGCAGGGGACGCTGAATGGCTTCCAGATGATGCAGCGTGAGACATTGACATACTTTGTGACACATTGTGTGATGGCGAAACAGACATTGACATACTTCCAGATGGGGAAGCAGACATCGAATAATTTCCAGACATTGGTAGACTATTGGATGAAGCTGGCATTGAGTGGCTTCCTGAAACAGATGAGTTAATTCCTTGTGCTGCAGATGATGGCATAGCTGACCAGAACCATGAAGACGGGGAAGACGGGCTGTTGCAGATACAGTTACCATCATTTCCAATGAATCCATATTTCTGTGTCGAAGCCATGTTTAATATGCCAAGTGCAAAAAACAGGTCTAATAAGAAAAGAAACGTATAGCTTATAAACCTCATCCGAATTATCAATTGTATTTTTGGTGCGTAATACATCATTACTCCAGTTAATGCATATATTGATTTCTTACACCTTTATATAGCAGTGGAAAGTCAAATATAATACTTACGTAATAACATGATTTCCATGGTCTTGAATTTAACGTAAACTTTATTTTTTTATTATTTTATCGAATTGGGGAATTGGTACTACGTACGGCCAAGAAATAAAAAGCGATGCCAAGCATTCGCTGTTTCCCTTCTTTCCTTGTTTTTTCTTATTAATTGTTGTTCTTTTTACCTTAAATTGATAAAGAATAAATAAGTTTGATAACAAACTACCACAAGCGAATGATACAGTAGGACTTTAGAATTCTAGGAAAGTTCTTGGAAGATCTTACAAGGTCTTCCAAAGATCTTACACGATCTACCAAAGATCTTATTTATAGAGGGTTCTTAAAAAGAATTTGGTAAGCTCTTAGCGAGATCTTGCACATGTGTCTTACTTATAGTAAATCCTTAATTGAAAATCTTACAAGATCTTGGATAAAATCTTGGTTAATCTTACTAGAACTTTCCACGAATTTTAACCCGGGATATTATACATCTTACAAGATCAAATTGCAGTGTTTGTTTCAATAATTCAAAGTTTACTTTCATGACTTCTTTGTGCAACGTTAACAAAACTTGAATTCGATCAGTCACATGTTACATCTCCTGGCCAAAGGCTAGTGAAACCTTAAAGGAGAATTAACGTCTAAAATTCACCATCGATTTTTTTGCATAAATCGATTCTTCTATCAAAAATATAACTACTCTCAAAGTTTTATTAAATTTGGTTCAGTATTTGGGAAGATATAAGGGTTTGAAGGTTTATGAATTATGTCATTCGTGACGTCATTGTTGCGAATCACTATTTTCTTTTCAGAGTATTCTTATTGAGATTTGGCTCTGCTGCGTGAGACTGTTTCTCTTTTCTTTTTTTGTTAAGTTTTCGGGTATTCTGAAATTCGTATTTTATCCATAAAACCTTTGATTTTATTAACATGGGTTGAGAATTAAGAAGAATATAAGGATTCCAAGTGAATATGATCAACACGAAAAATGTTTGTTTTTTTGTATAGTTATATGTCACTCGTTAAAAAACACTTTTTTCTTTTCCACTTTCTCTTTGATGATAATCTTTTTAAAAAGTTACGCTATTGTTATAAAAGAATGTTTTTCAAAGAAAAGAAAAGCTTTTATGTTGTTAACTCAATAATAAACACACACAAAACTGTACTATACTTGAAGTGAGGAGAAAATCGTATTCGCAACTCCTACGTCACACATTTAGTCACGTGACTTTATAAAACCTTCATTTTAGAGCTAACCAGGCTTTTAAATAGAATTTGGTAAACGACATTGTTTTTCTTTTTTGAAAACGTAGCTTATGTCAAAAAAAATGTTCTAGACGTTAATTCTCCTTTAAGCCATAAATCCACCCGGTAGAATCATTAAATATAAGTCATTCCTGAAGAATGTCATAAATTAATGATGATACAGCTCACAATACAGAATGTATCAAAAAGATAAATCTCAAAATTGTATTGTATATATTTCCATTGTCTCGAGTAGATATTTTTTGATCCGAAGATTTAGTTGTCTGCGCAACATCCCACCTTGCTCTGCTTCGCTTTTTAAGCGAATTGCCGCTGCGGTGGTCTGTAGGCAATACTCTGTTTTCTTGGGTTCTATCCCCCGAAAAACTGGGAGACTGAGTGCGCATGCGTATATATTTGTAAACAAAACACCGTGCGGAACACCCGCTAATCCGAGATTTAGACTACTGTAGTAGTACTGCGCAGACAAAAGATTTAGTGGAGTCTACACAATATTCAAAAAATTACGAAATAATATTTTTTTTTTCTTTAACACTCGTGTTACTACGTTCATTTTAACAAAGGGTTCTCGTTGACAAAACTCGTCGAGAAAACTAATGTGTGATAAACTTTTGTTTTCCTCGTTAAGATGTGAGCGTCATTGCAATATAACGTTGCCAGGTATACTTACTACAATAGAGAGAGCTGTGAAGTCGCCATAACCTTAATTTTATTAATCATGATTGGTTACTGTTAGCTTTCTCATGGTCAACTGTCTTTTCACATTATAGAAATAACGTTGGGTTGTATAAAACCAAATTTCGTACGGCTAACGTATGCAAAAAATACGCTCATATTTAGTATAAAATAACGTAATCTTTACCAACTTATTAAAAGGAAAATTTTAAAAGTCACATACGTCCAACTGCGATGGAAATCCGCTTTCAAAGGGGTATTTAACTGAAACAGTAGCTAACTTCGTTCTCTTGTGTCAACCAAAACAATTTTTTGTACCATTGCTGGTACCTTTACAGTATGTCTCAAAAGAGTTAATTGGCTTATGATATAGAGTTTTTGTTTATATTTACTTACTGAAAGATATGTCCTTTTTATTCTAAACAATGAAATTCTACTGTAGATATTCTACCTTGACCTTATGTAACATGTAACACTTCTATCATAGATTCAGGCTTTATCATAGATTTGCAGCAAGATGAAACAAAACAGTAAATATCAAAGAAGCAAAGTTGATAATAATGCTTTACTCTTCAACTATCAAAGAAGTACTGTTGATAATAATGCTTTACTCTTCAACTACCTTTTCCTCAAAGTTCCCGATAGTGAAAAGAAAAACAAGAAACAACGTTGTCGAGTAAGATTTCACAAATAACTGACGGATATAGTACACCAAAGATTTTCCCTGTCAAAACAGACATACACGTATGTGCTCCCACTAGCGTGAGTGAGGGTTGGTCTGCTTAGCTCAGGGACCTTCTCCACTCTTAGCCGTGATAGGCTTTATTGTTATGTAGGACACACTGTTCAAGCCAGCCAAGAAAATTTTGAAGAACATTTTTTTCTCACAATTTTGTGAATAGCAACTGAATAGATAAGATTTTGAGTCGTACCAGACGCTTCCATTTACGTTACAGTATTTTCTCAGATTTTTTCTTTTTTGTTATTTTGATATCAGGAATATTTTTTGTTCACATTGAAACAAAGAAAGTAAAAAGAAGAGAGCGCAATGTCTTTCTCACCTTACGAGGCCCATGGAGAGATGGTTTCCTTCTCATATAAAAAAAAAAGTTTTCTCGAACACAAAGGGACAAAAAAATATTGGTGCTATGAAAAACTTTTTACTTAAGCGAGATTTGTCCTGTCCCCCATCCCATACTTAAAAGCTAAACGTGCAATGAATGAACTCGCTACAACAGTTTGTTGTTTTTATGTCTGTGTCTTGTCATGGTAACTATATATACATAGTATTAGTTAAGTAGCCATTTTTTCTTATTTTTTTTAATGATATTTTTATAATATGATTTTTCTTAAAACTATAAAAAATAACAATGCCAACCAAGGATTTAGATCAAAAATCTTCAGATTACCAATATATCGATAGGATTTTCTTTCATCAATCAAAGAAATTGAGAGTGAATAAAAACAAAAAGTCGTAAGAAACCAAAATAAAGGACGAATCAATATTCAAACAGTGTAGCAGATACAACGAATGAAAGTTATGTACCAGAAAGAGAGAATTCCGAAACAAAAATAACTGTTCCAAAGAATTCAATCCATATTATATGAAACTCGAATCTACTTTTACCACATCTTCTTTGACTATTTGAAATCACTGACTTGACAATAACATCAATGTTATATTACTTAGGTTAAATACAAGTCAAGATTTTCATCTAAGAAACGCCTGATTTAAACACGTTTGATATCCCTAAGGTATATAGCTTTTTTAATATTCTTTTTCCGAAGTGTAAGTGTAAGTAATTTGTAGTCATTAACACCTTTCAGTTATTCAAAAACTGTATATTATTATATTGCCAGCCATTTTCTCTATCCATGTTTTGATTTTGAGACACTTAAAACACATTGCAAGACAAGACAAAACAAGATGACATCACGCGAAAATCAAACTAAAAACGAGAAAAAGCAAAAAGACTTCTGCCACAATAAAATCCCTCCTACACTAGCTTTTAAATACAATTTTATGGCCCCTTTACAACAACCCTTTCCTTAATAGGTGTGCATATGTGTATATACTACAGTAGTTCCTGAATAAAGGGTTTAAAAAAAGAATTGCATTCTTCTAAATAGCAATTTCTCTCGGTGACATCAATAAATCATAGAAAATATTTCTTCCCAACATAGCAGAGCGGTATTTCCATTTTCAAAAACAAAATAAAAAAATAAAAAAAAGCTGGCCATGTACATTAAAGAAGATGGAACACATAAATACATAAATGCACACAAGAGATGTTTCTTTCTTTCTGTGTGAAAGATTTTGTGAATTCACCATTCCTTTAAAAGAAAAAAATTTCTGTTCGTCATCTCCATTCGAGAGTTATATAGTTGTAAGTATAGTTTTGATAGGCATACAACCAATTTTTTTTTAAATATCTATAACATACACCACAAATAAAAAGCATAAATAAAACCAACGTTAAACTTTCATGAATATCCAATCCATCTCGATTTATTTTTCTTCTTTACCGGGAAGCCCAAAAGAATTACTCCATAAAAAAATAATAATGGCTGCTACTTCATACACACACATCTTCTGCTTTGAAGGCGCATCAGAAAAAGAAACTATAATTTGCTCCATTTCATCTGTCGTGATCGTAAGAAGCATTTCGGGTAATCTGAAAATATGTATTTACCGGTTGCTAAGGACAACGAAAGATAAACGGTGAAATAAATGATTACATGTAACAAGCGTTCCTTTTTACACCAACTCTATAGGGAATTTACGTTTAGAACGGTGAGCGAGAGAAGCTTCTCAATACAAATGCAAAAACCTTTTCTCTTTTAATTCTCGTCACTCAATTATTTATAACAATAGGAACATCTTAGTTCCCAACTCCCTCATCAACTAGGATCACTTATCCAACCCGAAAGAGGAATAAGGAGCAAGTTCGAATTTGTTTCTTCCGATGATATATTTAAATATTTTTTCAAAACGATTTACCGAAAAGCGAAAACAAAAGTATGTACGAGTATTGTTATTGTTTTCGTGTTACCTAGCGCACTAAATTTTTATGTCACGTGACCAGATACACTACGTGCCGGGTGACTAACTAATTTGATATGTCAATTATTAAGCAACGAATGTGTGGATATTGATAAAACTCTATAATTATGTTATCTGGAATTCTAACAACTTCAGCAAAAAATACCATGGTATTAAGTAAGTTCGCCATTTTAAATCGCAAAACACTTTTCAAGTAGTATAGAGTATACAACACGGTGTGCAGGCTAAGTAAAGTACGATTCTTTTATGGTACCATATATTGCGGGGTACTTCTTTCAAGACACACACTGTATAGAAAATTTCTAGCTACATCACACAGTTCAGCTGACGAAATGGCTTAAACCAATGGCCAAATCTTACTCAATTTATAGGCCATGATGGTTCACCATACGAGGTTTATAATTGCTGAGTATATGGGCGCCAATTGGATGGGTGGTGGGCGAGCGACGAGTTGTAAACAAACCGAAACGAATGAATAAATGCATGCTTTTCTATATAAATCCATATCGAAACAAAGTATGAATAAATTATGCAACATAATAACAAACAATTCGTATTTAAATTGATTTGCTTACATCAGTGAAATAAAGAGCGAGTATAATGCGTATCGCGCATGACATCACTACAAAGAAAAATATTCGATATAAATAATCCTATTAACAGATATAAAAATAGGATTTTAAGATATGATAGATTTATAAGACAGGCATATAAAACAAGTTGATTGATTTACCGTTCAAAAGAGTCGCCCCCTCAAACTGTTCCGCCATTTGTATCTATTTCTATTAAATTGGTTGCCAGCAAACTATATACTTTACTTTACTTACTCATTTTTATTTTAGATTTTATTAGAAATAGAAAATAACTTTTGAATTTATTGTTATGTGTTTCTAGAGGTGGGTTTCCACTTGTTTTGCGTTTTGGACATGGACAACAGGACAGGACAGAACATGCGGAAAAAAGCTATACTGAAATCTGATTGGTTCGCTTTGAACAATAACAAAGCCGTTCTCGCCATTTTGATTGGCTATGATCTGTCCTGTCCCGGAAAGTTGAACTGAATTCAACTTTTGTCTCGGGGACCGATAGGACATGATACTTTTATCCGACTGGTAATCCACCTTAAAACCGTAGATACTGACAAAACAAAAATACACATTCAATTCAGTTGATAAAGGAGGGAAAGAAGGGATTTTCCTAACAAACTTTTGGTCTTCCCCAAATAACTCTAAATGCTCAGAATATTCAAATAAAGACTTATAAAAAATAGATATTGGCTATATAGCGGTGACGTAGAAAAGTAAAATATAGTGTTTGTATCTTATTTATTTTTATTAAGTTGTATTTAAAATGTATAACCCTTTTTGTTACATTATAACTGATAACTTATAACTTATACTGAAGTGGAGAGGTATCATAAAACTATCATATAAACTTATTTTTTGAAAAATATTATTGACACAAAATTTAACCCTATTAGGACCAGACTTTTTAGGTTTCAAATCAACCTCGTTCCCAGCGGGTCTTTTTTTCGCTTTTTTACTGATATTTAAGGCAGATTGGTAAAAAAGCGAAAAAAGACCTTAGGAACAAGGTTGGTTCCAAATATCCCAGAGATAATAGATAAACGATAATGTTAAATAGAGACATGGTAGAGACATGAAATTTGATACAAACATCTCCAACATAAACTATATCGAGTGGCGTAAACAGTTTTTACTGACGTCATCGTATTTTGATGACGTCATCAAAGAGGTAAGTTGGTAACAATGCAATAACTTTAGATTAAACACAATATGTGGTTTTTGAAAGATATGGAAGATTTGGCACCCAAACGGTACGCCAAATTAGAAAAATCTAAAAAATGGCATTACATGACATTGATGACGTCGTCAAATTTAAAAAATAAAATTATAATTTTCTGTATTAACTGTCAAAACATGAAATCAATATTGTAATTTGTAAATCAAAAGTTATTAGAAATTTTATGTTGTTTTGGTTAATGAAATAAACCAATGAAATAACACACTGTACTTACCTATAAAATTATTTTTACTAAAAGTCACATGCAAAGTTTCAGATAAATTTAAATTTTTTTTGAGACTGGCCGGTGGAATGGTACGTGGGTGTCACTTTTATTTTTTTATTTTTTAGGACATGCGTAGCTTTTTAACATCATTTTAATTCTGGCTGTCACAAATTTAGACATTCTAAGACATTGTAAATTAACCATGATTTTCAAATGTTTTTTTTTACAAAGATCTTTGGGGGTAAAGAAAATAAAATGTGAATAAGAAATAGGCCAACGTCTTGCAACTTCATGTGCGTCATTTGTTGTAGCAGACTCTAAATA
>JAYRBV010107553.1:0-10877 GCA_036023255.1 Mitrocomella polydiademata | reverse complement strand
TTGTGTTAATGGCTTATTTTGAAATAGCAAGTACAGTTCGACTAAGTGAGATGGCTATTGTTTCTTCAAATTGTATGCGATGCGCATGTAGTAGATCCTTTAAACTTTCTTCTGTGGTTTAAAGGGGGGATCCAAACGTGTGCAATAAAAAAAATCTAATGTGGTTAATTAGCAAGATTTCTTATTTGTAGAACATCTTGTCAGTAAGCCTTCATACAATCATATTATTATTGAATATTGGACCCGCAGACCAAAATATGTTTGTCCGAAACTTTGGGTATACCAGGGAAGGCTTAGATGGTTTTATTTTTTCCTTTTGCTGTTATCCGCGTGCTTAATTTAGTAAAATTTTGCGAAAAATAATAAAATGTAAACAAAACGAAAACATTTTTGTTGCTATTTCAGATTAACACCATTCAATGTTATTAAATAAGATTTTATGATTTTAATTTTTAGTCAGAACAAGGCAAGGAAAAGGATCAACAGGGCTGGCCTCCTGGTTACCCTGGTTTCCATCCACAAATGATAAATTGGACCAGAATGCCATATTCTCCAGGGACAGGGGCACCTCCACCTGGGCCACATGGATATCCATTCCATCCGATGTACTTCATGCCTTATGGCATGCCTCCAAATATGCAACAAGCCCAACAACAACAGCAACAAAACAAGGAGAAACAGGGAGAAAATGATAGTGAAACAGCTTCCAGTGATGCTGACAAATCATTCGCTCCTTTGAAAGAAGACAAAACAGATGCTGAGCGCAAAGCTGCTGCACAAGCAAAACTTAAAAGACTTGAAGAAAAAATCAAACAACGAGAAATGGTAAAAGATGTAAGCGTTGAAGACCTAGATCAAGCTGCTAGTTACCAAAAAGGCAAAAGGGATGAAAATGATGAGTTTACAAAACCTTTGATTCGTTCACGAAATGACAGTGAAGCCAGTGATTCTTCCAGGAGAAGTACTAAAGAAGTACCTCCTCGCTTCCAAAGAAAAAGATCTGGACAAAATGAAATACACGTTGATGAAGGTAGGTGACATTTTTGAAGAAATAAACTTACAAACTAACCTTCCTAATGGGAAAGTTGTACATTAGTGATTCCATAAGTTGTTTTAACATTATGTGAATTTGTTAGCCGTGCAACTATAATGGATTGAAATTAAACTGTTTTATAGTTGATCAGCGACCAGTAGATTTTTCTACGGGGAAGACATGGCTTGAGCCCACAAAATAACAAATATGTAATTGCTTATTTCCTTCTAGCTGCAGAAAGTCATCACATGCGTATAATGAAGAGGAAAGATAGTGACCAAACTGTAAGCAAAGAAGACACCTCAAAGAAACACGAAGAAATTTCCAGTAAAAACTCATCTACAACACAGATTGATGCACCACAAGAACCGCATAAGAAATATAGTTCATCTTCAGATAGTCATGAAAAAGTATCACGCCAAGGTAGTTCTTCTTCGACACACTCTAAAGATACTGAGAAGAAGACTGGTAGAGCACCATTGAAAGGAGAATTGAAAGATTTATCTGAAACTCGAAAAGACAAAGAAGAGAGGAGTCAGAGGAAAAATAGAAACGACAGCCATGATAGATCATCAAAGCGCTCCTCAGACTCTTCACGAATTTCCAATCAACGTTTTAGTGAGATGAAACTATCAAAGGGTGGTAAGAAAGACGTCAAAGAAGAAGTTCAAAGGGATCACCAGAAAGAAGCTCCAGCCAAGGAAAAGACATCTACGAAACCGTCTCCGTGGGCTAAAGTTGTCACAGGGCAGAAAGAAGATAAGCCTTCAAGTGAGGCAGCAAAGTCACTTGTTCAAATTCAAAAGGAAGAGGAAGAGGAAGAAAATCGTAAGATAACGTTTGATACTAAACCTCTACAGGGTGACACTCAAATGGAGAGCCAGGACAGCCGACTATCTCCCGATGAAAATAAATTCCGCAGTGATAACCAAGATCATTTCTACAGCAATAAACCGTCTTCGCAACGCCCAGATCGCCCTAACAATCGGTATGATCAAAAATCAGATCGTCCACCACGTAGAACAGACAGGCCAGACCGACCTGAGAGGGGAGAGCGTGCTGATAAATTTGATAAAAAATCGCGATATGACGACAGGAGAGGTGGTGAGAAAGGCGAAAGAGGGGGTTTCCGAGAAGAAAGAAGACAGGACGATAAATTCCGCAAAGACGATAAAAACGAGCATAGAAAAGATGGATTAAAACGTGACGATCGAAGAGATAATCGTGATTATAGGGCTGATAGGAGAGATACTCGTGAAGATAGAAGAGACAATCGTGAAGATAGGAGGGACAATCGTGGTGAAGATAGAAGAGACAATCGTGGCGGTAAAAAAGAATATGACGACAACAGGACGAGGGATCGAAATACACGCAAAGATTTTGAAAAACCTAATAGAGAAAGAGACAATTATAAGAAATTTGAAAAACGTGACGACAAGAAGACAGGTAGTCAGGACGAATTGAAAAATGATCCTGAAGTTAAAACTGATGTGAACCAAAAACCCAAAGTAGAGAAGCGGGAAGGCGACGAAACGAAAAGAAGGGACGATAGATCCGAGAGTCGCAACGATAGATCTGATAGTCGTAATGAACGACGAACATCTAATCGCGATCGAGACAACAACAAAAGATATAACGAAAAAGATCGCAGGCTTCAAAATCGAGAGGAGAATAAAGTTGATCAGAGGAAACGAAATGAGGAACGTGGTGATAGAAATGAATGGCGATCAAATAAAAATGAACCCAGGCCTGATAGAAACGATTGGAAAAAGTCAAACAGGGAAGTGGGAAATTCCGCCCAAACTACTACTAGCCAGGATAACTTAAAAGAAGTGACAGAGAAACCCGTCCCTACTGCCACTGATGAAGTGAAAGAAGAAACTAATGAAGTAAAGGTGGAACAAAAAGATGTAGAAAAAGTAGCAGCGACCACTGAAGGCCAAAATAAAGAAGTGAGTTCAGAAACAAAATCATCTGGAGTCGGCTTTGGAGTTCCTTCCCAGTCAAAACACGAGGATAGCGGTAAAAAGATTGATAGATACGACGATCGAAAGAATGAACGCCGGGGCCGTTATAATGATCGTGATAACTACAGAGACATTCGTTATAACGATCGCGGTGAGTATCAGCCGCGCGGTCGTGGAGGCCGTGGATCAAGTCGTGGACGTGGTTCAAGAGATGATAGGTATTCATCATCTAGAGGTCCGCGCGGTGATCATCCTAAAACAAGTCAATACGAAGATGTTTCATCAGGTGATCTTTCAGAGAGTGACGAAGAGAAGAAGAAAGACTCTACAAAGAACCCCAAAAGGAATGTTTCTCGTGCTAACCAGAGCAGTGCTCATTGGGAAGATACTCCGCCAAGATTTGCAAGGCAAGGAAGAGGGCGTGGGCGAGGTGACGGTGTTAGAGGGCGTGGACGGGGAAGAGGTAGAGGATCTACTTCCGGTTCTGAATACAACCAACATAGCCGTGGAACTCCGACAGGAGAGAAAAAGGAAGATTCGTCGAAGGTCGACGATGAAAATGAGCGTTTCTATTCTGCCGAAGAATCTCAAGGGTCGCAATCGTCAGAAGAAAAAGAAGAGAACAAAGATGAAAAGCAAAAGTCCGGATACGATCGAAAGCCAAGACCCTCTTCGACGTCACAAGCGAGAGAGAAACGGGGAAGTTTAGCATACAAGACTGGACGCACGACAAGAGGTGGTGGACGAGGTGCATCTCGTGGAAATTTACGCGGTGGAAAGGGTCCTTTTTTAGGGAGTAGGCAGCAGGTGGGGGAAAGAGAAAAACAGCGGAAAGGTGGAGACGAGAATGCTTCGCCTGCTGCCGATGAAAATGTTGGAAACACAACAACTACTACTCGCTCCATTGTAGGTGGAAATAGTTCCACGCTTGAAGAGATTTCGATGCATTCGCCTCCAAAGAAAATCAAAACATTATCTGAGAAACGAGAAGAGAAGAAACGTGATATTTCTCGAGAATTTGATTTGAATAATATTGCCAGTGTTGTATGTATAGATGACATGCCAAGTGTACAAGAACAACAAACTGGGAAAATAGCAGCAGCAGCAGCAGTTGAAGATGATGGTTTTGTTATGGTCACCTCCAAAAAACAACAACGTGAGCAAAGAGACCGTGCTCGTGAAGAAGAGAAGAAAAAGCAGAAAATTGAACAGAAAAAGGAAGCTGCTCTTGCAGGTAAAGCACAACAAAAAGAACGATCAGCCAACAACCGTAAAGACGCATCTAAAGATCAAGGAAGTAACCCTAAAGGAACTAAAACCACTGTTGAAAACATACCTACTACTCCGTCAACGGATCATTCTACTACTGTCATTTCCACAGCATCTGCAAACACAACAACAACAACAATGTCGGTGACAACTGTTTCGTCTGTTACCACTTCAGCTCCTGCTAGTAATGCAGCCATGGCAGCAATTGGCGGTTGGGAACCCGCTCAATCATTGATGAGAACGTCACAACATGCCATTCCTGCTGAAAACAAAGCAGTCGTAACAAACGTGAACGCTTGGCAACGACCATTGACGTTGACATCTGTGACATCATCGCAACCTGATCCACGTGCTGTGGGGACAGGAAAACCAAACTCATCTCAATCTACTATCAAGGTAATTAATTCCCTTGATTTGAAATTTTATTCATATTTTTCCCCTCTTTAAAATTTTCATTAGATCTGTCAAAATGTTGAAGCCTATTACTTTGTTTATGTAATGATAACAACTGTTATTTTTTAGACAAGTGTAGTTCCTTCGCTGCCTACTCCTGAATCTGCTTCCCCTCTGGTCACTCCACCAGCACTAACACCAATTGGTACCTCAGCTACATCTATCACTACACAACTACCTCCATCCAAAACAATTGGGGACGGAAAGCCTGTAGCTATAACACAAGTTGTTTCTCAAGTCGATGAAGACAAATTGGTGAAACAGACAAGCACTTCATCCTCCAATGCCAGAAAAGATCGTCATTATGAAGACCAAAGTGATAATAAACGGCGCAGTAATAACGAAAAGTCTCTGGATAATAAGAAAGACTCCAAGGCTAATTCGAAGAGGACTTCAAGGATTGAGAAACCTCCTCGATTTCAAAACAACACTCGAAAAGAAGGTGAAGGACGTAGTTCCAGGTTTGACGATAGGAAGTCTGTTAGGGATAAAGATCGCAATATCAAGGACCGCGATGATTACAAGTCAAGAAAAAGAACTGCCGATCGACAACGCAAGGTAAATTTTTTGTTATTAAGACATTCAGGTCTTTTAGGGTGACAAATGTTCAGCAATTCCCTTTATTTTTCAATAGTTAGATGGGTGTGAAAAAGTTGGTAGTTGATTTTTACTCTGTACTGACTTTTAGATAGTGGGGACATTCAAAAAGTACGTTCGTCCAAAGGGGGGGTCGGGGGGTCAGAGTAAAAGCGAACACCCATTGTTATGTGACATCATTTCTATTGTTTAGAAGCGAACAGGGGGAGGGGGGGGGTCAGAAATTGGCAAATTTGAGCGAACGTACTTTTTGAATGCCACTTTTGAAATTTAGATGTTCTTATAAAAAAAAACGTGTACTCACCTTTTGTGTTTTGTTTTTTTGGTTTTAGAACGATTCTGCAAAGCCTGCTTCTTCTGAAGCTGTTAAACCTGTCAATAAACACAGTAATAGCAACTTTGAAAAACGACCAGTTCAAGAAAATACTTCGAACAACAACGATAGTGTCTTCACAACATCCGAAATACCACCAATAGCATCGACCAAGACCCCGAAGAGTAGTTTGTCTGATGCTGATAAAGTTGTTGGATCGAAGAAACCATCTTTGAAATCACAATCGTCCATCGGAAGTTACACATCAGGACCTAGTGGTGATTCTCAAATGGTTGATGAAGAGGTCGTAGATATTCAATTCCAGTCTGAGACTTTCCAAGAACCCTTTGTGTTGTCGCAACCTAGTAGCTTACAGGTAAGACCTTCTTTCTGCTCGCGTGTCACAATTTATTTTATATACAATAAACTTTAAAGAAAAGAAAATTAGCAGTGATCTACTAATTCTGGGTGTAAATTATTTGATTTTTTTTAATTCTAGGGAGAGGACGAACGAAATGCCAAGCAGACTGCTAGATCTGTTATCAAATCACTAAACGACGATGAAGAGCGATCTCTTGAAACACGTTCTTTACCTGGTACTCCACCGTTGGTCGTCAAAATTCCTGAACCTACGCTATCTGGGCCTTCTAGTGATCCAGGTAGAGCACCTTCACCTAACAAAGCACAGGTACCTAGTATGGATCAAGAAATGAACGAAATGAACAGACGCCTGTTGAATACTAGGAAAGTCTGGGAAACAACGTCATTGTACGAATCGCAAGGCTCTTCAGCTGATGTTAAGGTAGTCACTTCAATTGCTGTCACAACTTCATCTGTCGAATCAAGCAAAGTACCAGTACCTGAAGCACCTGCTAGCCCAACGAAATCTCTACCTGATGCCACACCCGTATCTACCAGTATTGAATCGGTAAAGTCAACTGAGGAGAAGCCGTCTATTGCTCCTGGGTTTACGACTGTTGCCAAGCGACCTGAACAACAAGTTTGTAAAGTGAAACCGCAGCAACAGCAACCAACGCATGCTGATGACGTCATCCGATTAAGTCAATCAAAATCTACTGCTGACCGAAGCATGAACATGGGCGTTCAAAGTCCATTATCATCAAAGTATACATCGTACATACTACCTGTTAACCGACAGAACGCCTTGTATGCAAGCACGGATAATGCTTATGCTGAGTCATTCCGAACCCCGGGAAATCAATTTGCTTCACTGAATAATCAAGCTCGTTCCATTCCTCATTCTGCAACGTCTATTTCACAACATCAACGTGACGTCATGTTGTCATCGTTACAAGTTGGAAATGTTGGAAATATTTACGGTTCTACTGGTCTTCAAGCTAATCAAAATCTACTCACCTGGCAAATGATTTCGTCTCCCTCCATACAACAACAGCAGCAACCAACACAACCTCAGGCTAAAACGGTCGCCTATCCAGCCCCGAATCATGGTTCATTGTTCACTTCCCCCGTATCCATCGCAAATAGCCCTTTAATCATGCAGTACGACAATAATTTCCAACAACAAAGAGCAGCAACTAATATTCAACGACAACCGATCGGTCTTATGCAACTACCGCAACAACAGCAACAAACACAGCAGCAACACGCTCAAAACCAAGCCAACGGTTTGGTCGGTATGATTCCCTCGAGCACACACCACACCCCCGGAAGACCGCTAAGAAGGGACCAGCTGTATCGCAACTTGCAATCTGTTTCAGATGTACAAATGAACAACCCGAGTCATATGGCTTTGTTATTGAATCAAACTAATGCTGCCGCAATACAGCAACAACAGTTAGCAGCTGCCGCAGCGCAAGCGCAACAGAATACAGATCTTACCAAGCACGTGAATGCCAAACCATTCGAACCAACAACCCAAGCACCACCTTTGATACAAAGCCCGCCGATCATGCAACAATCAGTACCTCAAATGGCACATCAACAAATGGTTTCCACTATGTTCAGACCTACGACGACTTCCCAGCTTGGAAATACAGCGCCGAGACATCACGTCCAAAACATGAATCAGCAACCACTTTTACAAGCTCAACCACCACAACGACAAAATCTACAATCCTCGCTACAGCAACAACCAAACCAATTGATCGCTTCGATTCGACCACGACCGATGCAACCATTGAGTACACTTACGCAAAAGTCTCTGCCAAATTCTGATCGTGTAGCAGGCTTACAGTATCCAAAAAATAACATGCAACAGAACATGATGATGAATTCACGACGACAAGGCCCCATAGGTCATGTTCAACATTTACCCGGCATGTCTAGTCAATCGTTACCAAATCATTTTGTACACACAGCTAATATGCAGCAACAGCAGCAACAACTTCAGTTACAGCAGCAGCAACAACTTCAGTTACAGCAGCAGCAACAACAACAACGTAACAACACTAGAAATGCTGGTATGGCCCTACCTAATAGGTCTTCACTACCAGGTCCTATTCAACGACCCGCTCAAGTCAATCAGGTGGGTCATCTGAATTATTCTTCTATGCCTCAGCAACCACTCATCCAACAAGCCCCTGTTGCTGATACCGCAGACTTCAAGAAGATTCAACGCCAAAAAATGCTCGAAGATACCAAAAAGTATTTTCAGGCACAACAACCAAAGAATGTTCCAATGCCAACCTCTGCATCGGAACCCGATAAGATGGAGGAGAAACCGCTCAGAAATGGATCTGCCATCGTAGAACCTGAAAAGCAACTTATCTATCCTGAGAATGAAACAGCAAAGGAGAACAAATTAGACGGCAATAAGAATATTCCTCCGCAAACAACAAAGAACGGAGCTAACGATCGCAACAACAGGAATGTTAAGCGTCCACCGACCACTGCAACAGATGTGAAGAAGAAGCGTGAAACCGCCCCTGCAACAGCTTCCGAACCACAAAATCGTAATAATGTCCCTTCAAAAGTTTGATAGAAGACTTCTTAGAACAGTACGTCCTCAGCTGGTGTCGGACTACTTTCGTTAGATTTTCTTTTATCTACTTTAAATTTATATAAAAATGGTGCCAATTTAGCACTACAAATAACTTTCGAATAACCGTGAAAGTGATTTTATTGAGATTTGTCGCGCGAGAGCGTTTATCATGAATATAATGTAATAATATTTGGTCCATATTTTGATTCTATGTTTTTATTCTTGTTTTCTTGAAATTGAGACAAACACAAAAAAAATGGTTATTATTACTAATTTCCATATATTTTTCCAGATTTGTTTCAGTGAAAGCCAGTAGAAATTTTTTTGGTATTTATTTTTTGTTTGCATTTCGCACACAGGCTTCTGTTTGGATCTTGTAGGAGAACGCCTCTAAAATCAAGTAAAGTTTTGAAAATATTTAATTTATAGAAAGTTTGAAATTCTTAGGTACCTTTTAGAAAGGAAAATCACATGATAGTTGATTTTCTATAATTTTCGCTTCATAATCCATGCCGGACGCGTTTTATTCATATCAAGTAAAAAATTACAAACATTTTTCTCCGCTTAGTTATTGTGATTATATTAACGTATAATTCTTTATTTTTTGCGCAGTAGCTTTCTATATAAAGTAGAGTAGCTGCAAACTTTAAAAGTTCAAATTTAGTGTTTTTATTTTGTCTATATACTTTTCAAGCAATAAGTTGACTTGCTTTCCATGTCACTGTATGTATTGTAGAAAGAAACTAAATGCAATAGAGAAGAAAAATATTTCAGTTCTAAAATTATCTTCTCTATTGTTCGTTTATCGTTAGGACATTATCTGCTTGTTGTGGCCAATTTACTTGAATACTTACCAAGTTGTTATGGCAACAATAATTTAAAGAATAGAATAAAGAAGTTATTACCAAACATCTTCTGTTTATTGATTTCGGATAGAATATCCTCAAAATTGCCTTCGTACCCATGACTAGTGTCACTTTTCAATGTTGTGTTTTAACGCTTCAAAGATGTGAGTATTTGAAATTAACGATCTGTTAACCCTATTCGTACCGGTGGGGGGGAGGGGGGATTCCGCCACTTTTTTGTAAAATTGTCTGTAGTTTTAGGAAAAATGATGGTACAATTCTGAAACTTACTGTTGTATTTTATCATTATTTTATTGGCTTTTTGATGAAATGTATAATGTACTACCTTATGAAGTTTTATGGTCGTAGCATTCCTGCCTTTCGAGATAAAAATAATTTGTATCAAATTTGAGAATCTTCTCCACATATGTATGAGAAATATGACGTAATCAATTTTCTGATGATGTCAGCAAAAAATAAAATATTGTAAGATGATTATAATATATTGAGAACTACCATGCTAAGTTTAAAAAGCTGTTTGCATAATTGGTTCTGGAAATATTGAAAGTCAAAAATTTGCAAAAATATCACTACTTTGAGAAAAAAAAAGTCCGCCCTGATCAAACAAATAATTGTGTCCCTCGCAAAATTTCTTTTCGGCCACAACAATATATCCCATCTTAGATAAAAAATAGTAAGCAACTAACTGGTCTTTCCATTTTGTTTTGTTATAAAAATGTTTCTGCAAGATACCGAGTACTTTGTAGTCTCTTTTTGGGATCATATCAAAGATGATAAGAACACCTTGAGCTTTGAGGATCCTTCAAACCTTTCATTTCAATGTAAGAAGAACCTTCTGGAAAGTTCAGAAGAGTTTCGACGAGGCCCTCTTTGTAGTTGAAACGAGTTTCGGATGCAAAACTTTTTGTCGCCTTTACAATTTCTTTTGTGTTTCTCATGTTAAATCGATTGTTTGGAATATTTGTAAGGTTTCCATCAAATGTTGGTAGTATTCATCGTTCTGTTCTTCATGGTATTTCATCTCCAAAACCAGATTTGCACTTGGAACTATCCACATCAGATTTAAGTCATTCACCAATGATCTGAAGCATTCAAATTCTTCCATTTGACGGAAAGACATGTTCCATTCATCCAGGAGAACGAACATAATATTTCTCTCATTCTCATAATTCTTCAAAGCGATGAATGATCCTTTTGTTGTCTAAAAAAAGAAGAAGATTATGGAATTGGTTGCCTACAACATCTATACCTTAACCCTATTCCTACCGGATTTTTTTTATATGCCCTATTGAGCTAAAACTTTTTGAGTATTATTAAAATTCTATTTGACATCATTTTGCAAAGTTTCAGGGTCCCATCTATCACCATTTTGAAATTATAGGCGATAGCTCGAACCCACCTACAAATTTACATAGAA
>JAYRBV010107442.1:0-14588 GCA_036023255.1 Mitrocomella polydiademata | reverse complement strand
TAGTTAACATCTGTTTTTTAGAGGATCTGTTGAAACACAAATATATTTTTGCTTTCCTCTTCCGAATTTTCCCGAAAGATTCTTTGATCATTCCGATTTGCAAAATTAAATACCCGCGAAAATTTACACTTCAGACTAATCCGCGAAATTAAATCTCCGCAAAAAATTACATCTTGGACCATCCGCGAAATTAAATCCCCGCGCGAAATGTTTGAATTCAAACATTTCGCGGATAGGCTAAACCGCGAACATTAATCCCCTTAAAGTAATATTTTCAGGATTGGTGGTAAAATACTTCTTAACTTCTCAGAGCTGGCTTTTATTTCGTTGATCCAAAATTTTCTTCAAATTTTAAATGCTTTCACCTTTTTCGCCAACTAAATGTGCAGCATGCTCTCCAATTTCATTAACACTTTTCAAAGAACTGAAAAAGAAAGATGAAAATGAAGTTAAAGAGCTTTCCAGTTATCCCTACTTGTTTGTGAAATCAATTCAACCAGTTTACCTTGAAATTTTTCCATATTTCTTTTTCCATTTTTGAAAGTATTCCTGAAGTTGAAATAAAAATTGAATTATTTGGCTAAAAAGCTAAAAAGTTTGGTTCAAGGATAGCATTGTTTGATAGAGAAACGTGAAAGTTAGCCTGGACACCCAGTTCAATACGAACAACTGAAGGCGCCACGCGGTCTAAGTAAGTGACGTTCAAATAATTGGTTATTAAGTTTTTTGTGGCTCGATTTGATTCGATAAAAGATATTCCAACACGTAATTTTGATTTTTAATTTTTGACAATATATTTCACTATTTCAAACATCATCAGGTATAAAACGAGTCGTACAATATTTATTTTTGAACATTTTAAATGGTTTTAACTATTTTATACTTATTTTATTTTAGACCTGATGATGCTTGAAATAGCGAAATATATTGTCAAAAATTAAAAATTAAATTACGTTGTTGGAATATCTTTTATTGAATTAAGTTTTTTGTTGGACGATTTATTTGGCAAAATGCAAATAAGAATGTTAAAAAGGTAAAAAAAAGTAAATATGTGCTTACGATTTTCCATTTTAAAATATCCATCCATGAATTCACGTCATAAGCCGAATTTCCAACGAAGTAAAATGTTCTTGATAATAGTACCAGACTAGAAGAAAAAAGAGAAGCCAGATATTACCAAATATACTGTTTCTCATATTTTGCTACACACTGTGCTGATATTATGATATTTACCAGAAACAATTTTTGATCGGATCCTCTGTTGTTGGCTTGTATAGATAAACATCTTTGACTTCCTTTAAATTGATTTTGTTCAAAGCTTGCGTATCCTACCAAATTGTAAGAAATTTCAAATTTAGTTTATTTGGATTACTTTTCACAAATTTTCGCGGAATTAATTTTCGCGGTTGAGAGGTCCAAAAATGTCTAGTTTCGCGGAACTATTTTTTTTCTATTTTTGCGGAACTAATTTTCGCGATTATAAACAAACTTTGGTTTATAAAAAAGAAACAGTAAACAGTTAAACGTGAGAAAACTTTAAGAATCTTAAAATTTTCGCTATTGGCCAATTTTAACGAGTTTGGCGGAACTAATTTTCGCAATTGGTAAATTTTTAACGAGTTTCGCGGAACTTAAATTCGCGATTTAGGGCCTCGCTCACTGCGAATTGAGTTTACTTCACCTCTCATGTAAACACCGCCTTATATTAACTGAAAATGTTATCCATTTAATAATTAAAGATTTATTGTGACTATTTCTGAGAAGACAAAAAAATAACAGGAAAATTAAGTGAGCAATTAGGACCCGAATTTAATGTAATCATGGTTCTGGCTATCTGGATATCATCATGCTTTAGTTGCGACATTTGAGCTACTAAAGGTACTCACATCTTGGTGGTTGTAATATTGAAGAAAATTATTTTGCAGAACAAACCAACGTCTTTTCCAACTCTGGAAAATTAAAAGAAATGACCTAATGGCGGTACGGTATACCGTTCGTCCGTTCGAGGAGAAATAAAATCCTCATGGCGGTCTGGTACAGGCTATGCAGTCTGGATATGGTCAAAAGTCACAAGATAAGAAAATCTTACCAACCTTATGAATTAATCCTTGTTTTGTTAAGAATCCTGATTTAGAACCAACCTGATAAAATACAACATAAAATAATAAAGGTACAATATATGATGAGAGCTTATATGACCAGCAGAACTTCACAAGGTGAAATTGCAAACTTACATGAAAATCTGGTTCGTCAATTATATTGAAAAAAGATTCGATGCTAGTTTCTGAATGTTTGATAACTTTCTCCAAAAAATCAGGTTCCTCAACATCACGTGGGTAAGGATGACGTAATATAACTTCATCACCTGATATCGAAACAAAGAAATCATCTTCAAGGAATCGAAACATTCGGATTTTGATAAAAATGGAAATCATAGCAAAAGGTTTGAAATGTTTGATTGAAGAGGTATTTAATAAAGGCTTACCGGAAGAAGATGTTAGACTTGGTCGTTTTTGAAAATGTTTGTAAAGATCTCGAAAACAATCAAATACTGACAATCCAAAATGAAGACTTGGTGGTGAATTGGAGTTGACAATCAAACTGAAATGTTTCACACAATCAATACACCTGAAATAAAGAACAAGAGAATGTCAAGGTCTGCGAATTAGATTAGAGAATGTCCTATACAATAAAAATATTTTGTCTCTTTGTTTGAACGCATTCCAAATTGCTCGGCTCTGTGGGAAAAGTACGGTTAACTCGACAAAAAAAGTCTTTCAAGCGCAAAAAAATGTTAACTACGCAAAAAAAGTCTTTCGAGCACAAAAAAAAATGTCAGTACACATTTTGATGCTGTTCCGGCACAATTGTTACGGAAATACATACAATATGCCCGGAAGTATTTCCCAGACACTCTGTTTTAGTATGTAGACTTTGTGAATGTCATGTCTCGCGTACTTATTACTAGTCTGCGCAACATCCCATTTGCTCAGTTTCGCTTATCAAGCGAATTGCCGCTACGGTGGTCTGTGCGCAATTCTCTGCTTTTCCGTATTCAATCACACCAAAAAACTAGGTGGCTGAGTACGCATGCGTGAATATTTGTAAGCACAAAACCGTGCGGAAAATGTGCTATTCAGTGAGTGTCTCTAGTTCTGTCTTGTCGTTTTCGCGTGTCTCGCAGAAGAGTCTACAATTATGGAAGAGCCTCTATTTACATTGTTTCCTAAAGTTCATTGCCAGAACGCACATAACAAAGATGACGGTTCTGGCAGCGCCGGGTTACATCAGTATTTGCCGCCAGTGGGCGAAACTACGGTAGCCGATAAATAAAGATGCTTAACATTTTTTTTGCGCTCGAAAATAAGACTTTTTTTGTCGAGTTAACATGTTTTTTTGTGCTCGAAAGACTTTTTTTGTGCTTTTTAACATTTCTTTTGTGCTTGAAAAACTTTTTTTGTCGAATTAACATTTTTTTTGTGCTCGAAAGACTTTTTTTGTCGAGTTAACATTTTTTGCACTTCTCGGCCACCGTAGAAAAGATAATCTCAAAATTTCAAAAAAAAAAAATTCCAAAATCTAATTTTGCCAATATTTTTTTTCATTTCTCCAATTCATGTAAAAAAATAGGTTATTTTTCTAATTTTTTTTAAGGTGCGTTCTACTAGCTAGTTTATGTATAGTTTGCTATGTAGGGGACAAAAAGGGGATTTTTAAATGAGAGATTACCTGACAGATACAACGTATGCTTTATTTTCTCTCTTCCAAATCAAAAAGGTATCTTTGGTACATTTTGACAGAAGAAGATTTTCACAAATATTTCTCGTCATTCCTACATGGAAGTATCTAGGTGAGGAAATAAAATGTTGAAAATGAAAGTTTGCAGTATAGTGAAAACAAAACTATCTAGTCGAAAGGAAATTGAAAATGAAACTACCTACTCTGAAGGACCTTTTTAAAGCACTAAAAAAATTGATGTTTAGGAAAAATTAATGTAACTTATGAAAGTAAAGAAATTTAAAAATTAACAATCTGGGGCGGGGTGGAATTACTCCAGAGTAGTAAAATAATTATAATGTAGAAAAATAAAATCTCTTCATGCGTTATAAAATCTCTTCATTAAATCACCGAAAAAATTGGCACATTTGGCGATGAAAATTTTATTTGGGAATCAACAAATTTTCTCAATATTATCGGGACTTAATTTGGGGACCAAATTTCTTGCTCTCCCTAGTATCCAAGACCTCGCCCTACGAACTAATGAAAGTTCTGGGTTCAAGCCTACACACGAACCGTTATCTTTTGGAACAGTTATAGATTAGGATAAGAAAATGTAAAAATCAGGTGAATATCTACGCACGGGATGTTTGATTGTGACAAATACACTTAAATGAAAAGAGATTTAAAGTGGAAATGATTAATGTATGTTAGATAAGAAGGTGCAATGTAATGATATTATATCCTCTCCTCTCATCAATCTTAATTAACCTCGTTTAACTTACCTCAAATCTTCGATACTATCGATTGATCAATCGTAATTAACTTACCTCAAATCTTCGATACTATCGATTCTCTTCGCACCAATCGATTCATATTGATCTTCTTCACTGTTCATTGTTTTATGATAATGGTAGAGGAGCTGCAACGTTTGGTTCAACGACGGTTGCTTACTTTCAGACTTTTTGTATGCATCTTGCAAACTTCATTCTGTTGATATCTTAAGCATTCGGAAAGCGAAAGAAAGTTTTACTACATAATCCAGTAATAGGATATTCACCAATATACTTTGAGACTAAAGCAGCATGATTTTAATTAGTGATTCATTACAAACAAAGCTATTCTAATTAAACACCTTGACAAAAAAAATCATTTTTTCGTGGAATGGTATAATTACTTAAAACAGTGGAAACCACAAGCTAAAATCTAAAATAAATACATCCAAGCAGAGAGACATGCCTCTGACTCAAAAAACCAAAATGCGAAATGTAAAGATATCCTTGATATCCACTGCATACAACGAGATTTAGAAACACGTTTCTTTTAATGAAACTAAGAGAGTTAAAAACTTTTTTTGAATTTTATTCAAATAGCAACTACAGTTGTTTGAATCATAAAATCACGTGATATGATAAACATTGCATCTGGGAAAGTTGTGACAAAGCAAAAATACATTTTGTAAACAAAACATGAATTTGTTAACATTCACGTTAAACAAATTGAAAATTGACACTTAATATGAAATCCTAGCATACCCCTAGTCAAAAATCTTGTTAGGATCTTGAAGAATCTTTGCGAAGAATCTTTGAACTTGTTGCAAAAAATATTCCTATGGAACGACCTGCAGTAAGATCTTTGCAAGATTCTTGAGCGAGTTTGCTAAATGACGTGCCCTACGTGCCCTACGTGCCTTCGTACCTTACGTGCCCTGGTATAAATAAAAGACCAGATTAGGTAAACTTGTTTAAATCTGGTGTGATCATTAAATAATGCATGAATTAGAATGAAATTTGGCACACTGTTTATTTAAAGAACACTGAATATGATGCAAGCAATCATTTATATACTTTTTATTTCCAGAACCAAATTTGGTCCAATTTGGTCCAAAAATCACGAAATAAACGTAAGGCACGTAGGTAACGTAACGTACGTAATGTACGTAACGTAACGTTACGAGCTTCAAGCACAGTTCAAACGTGATTCAAGTAATTAAAAAAACTACTAATTTTATCCAATTCAGTATCAATTAATTAAGCAATGTGTCAAATTTCATTATAATTCATGCATTATTTAATGACTTACCAACCTCGAACCCAGGGCTCAAGATTTAAACAAATTTGCCTAAGCTGGTCCTTCATTTATACCTGGGAACGTACTTTTTATTATTATTATTATTTGAACATATTTACCCAGGATAGCCTCTTCAGTTCTAGAGAACTGCTATCAATGAGGGTCCTGCCTTCCTTGTGAAACACCTACAAAGGAGCCTTAGAGAATTAGCAGTGATTAGCAATTTTCACCACCGAAAGCCTCGCGGCGGGGTTGAACCTCGGACCTTTCGATCCTAAGCTCAGCGCCTTAACCACTCGGCCACGGATCACTTAGGGCACGTTGAGCACGGAGGCACGTGGGGCACGTCATTTAGTAAACTCTTCTTGAGCAATCTTGCCCGTTTCCTATCGAAGATCTGGAAAATCTTTGAAGTTCTCGCATGATCTTTGTAAGATTCTTGACAAATCATGATGGGAAATTCCCTCTATACAAAACCACAAGTGTTAATTATGTGTGAATTCTGAGTTGATAGAACTGATCTTATTATTAATTTTTATTTGTCCTATGGCTATGCCTTTTTTAAGTGGTGCAGGTTTTAAAGATTTTGTGAGAACGTAACAAATCTTTAAAGAACCTCAAAGATTCTTAAAGAATCTTCAAAAAAGAATCCTTAAAGAATGTTAAGGATCTTTGAAGATTTTTTTTTTCGTTTTCAGGAAAATATCAATTAAACTTTGAACGAAAAAAGCTATCAACAAATATAAGACCGAATTGCGCATCAAACTATTCACGATAAAAAAGCGTAAAAAGCGAATCCGTTAGGAAAGCATTTTATTCTTTTTGACATTTTTTAATGTACAATTTAACTGTCAAAGACTCCAGCTCGCCTGAAATATACAGCCTACAAACTACAAATTCAAATCTACCAAAATTTACATAGGATAACCATGAACCAGTCTCAGTAACCCAACCAGAACCACCCGCCAGTGAGTAATTGGACCAACACCCAGTGGAAAATAGCCTCATGCTGTAGATCAAATTATTTGAACCAACCCACAGTGGAAAATAGCGCCAGATTTGAACCAATCGAGTCTTGGCATAAACAGACAATACATTCTGACCGCCCCATTGTCATTCTTTTCACCTCAATTTGAGTTGTTTGGAGGTTTGAGAAAACATGAGTTAATATATATCATAATATTAATTTGATAAGTATGTGTAGAAATTTGTTACAAAATATATAAAAATTCTTTCTCTGATATTTACAACAATAAAATAAATCCTCTTCTATTTGACATATTGCGCAAGATAAGCAACATGTTCACCCACTTCACCAACTGTCTTCAACGAATTGCTGGAAAGGAAACAAAAAGAGAGTGGTTCCCAGTCTTCCCAGAACTGCAAAAATAAAACAAACAAAATTATCTGTAAGCATTATCACGTCATGAAGAATGATGTCATGCGATTATGTAATTTAGTGTGACGTCATGGCATGAAATGTTACTTCAGTGTTAATGTTTAGAGATAATTTTCTTTGATTTTTTGCCCCATATAAACTTTCACCTTTTCAGCTTGATCGACTGGTAGAATGATCGACTGGTAGAATGAGCGAAGGGAATGTACAAAATATTTTGTTGGCATTATTTAATGATGATTAATGTATTATACAGAGATGATCTTTTATTAACAAAAAAGTAGGAAGATTATAATTTGAAAATGAGTTTTGTCACGTGATCACATTATCATAGTTTGTGTATTGTGAAGATGTTTTACATGTCCAAATAGCAGCCCCTCCCCTCATATTGCTTCACGTTGATTTGGTGTATTGTATGGAGGATTTGATATTATCTTGATTGGAAGAAAAATGGATTTCTTACTTTAGCACTGAAGATTCTTTGTTTTTCCGGTCTTGATAATATTCCTAGAGGAATTGATTAAGAAATATCAAAACGGTTAAGAGACGAAAACTATGAACAATTTTGCTGACCAACATGAAGGAGACTCACAATTTTCCACTGAAGAATTTCAATCCAAGATTTGGCTTCTGCAGGTGAACTTGCTACAAAGTAGAAGATTCGGGATGGGAGAGCCAATCTGAAGCAATTATTTCTTCCATCACAAAAATCTTCAACAGCATGAATAGCTTCTTCCAAATCAATTGTCCGTAAAGCCGTCTCCTCCTGAAGAAAAAATACCAACAACAGTTTATGTAAGGAAAATGGGTGTTATATATCCACAAAACAAAACTTTATATTATCTATTGGCATTGTTATACCCCTTCATCTTGAGTTGTAATTTCACACTTGCAAATTTATGTTCGCAAAGTATACTGAAAACTTAGTACCGTGTCAAAAAAACAAAAGAATTATGTTAGTCAGTCAAGTTAGTCATCGAATAGATTTTGTCGACGGTTGGTGATCATACCAGTGCGTCAATGTAAACATGCTAAAATAAACGATTTTTTAATAAAGAGGAAACGACGCACGTAACACAGATCTTCTAAGCTTGGGTTAGGGAACTTGTAGGACAAACTTAGAATTGGTATCCCTGTCTCAATGCCCCAGTGCCCAAGTGGCAGCGCTGAAGTGGGTAACTCAAAACCTATTTTGGAATATTTTTTCACTAGGGTTTCTACTGGGGTGGATCTGACTTGGATGCCGAGACAGGGGGTGTTTATAGTTAAGATATTATTATTATTATTATTGTTATTCAGTTACAAAATCAAAGGACCAAATCTTACCCCTCTTTCCTTATAATACTTCAAGACGTTCTTCTGTAAAATGAACCATCTTTTCTTCCAATTCTATAAAAACCAATGAAAGATCAAAACAAGTAAACAAAAAAATAAAGTAAAGAAGAAAGAGGTGAACAAAAATTAGTGATGACAAAAATTATACCTTGTGAATTGCTCCTCGTTTTATAAGATAACCTTCTTTTGAGGCGATCTAAATGAACAAAAGTGAAAGAAAATGAAAGAAAAAATCTTAGACTCCCCGAACATACGAGGAGGAGGGAGGGAGCATGACATTATGTGTGTGTATAAGGCTTACATGTAGGTCTGGATTGGGTCTAGCCATAGCGTTATCAAAAGATGAACTTTTACCAAGTTCAGCATGTCTTGTTACTCTTTCATATTGAGTTGGTTCAGGAATATCATTCGCATAAGGATGTTGTAGAGTCACTGTTGCTCCTGTCAAAAAACAACAACAAAAATTCCTTTAGTTCTAAGAAAACAGATCAAATGTCAAAATGGCGAATTTTGTTAATCTTCACGTTTCACTGTAGATGAAATATAAAGGAGAAGTCTAAATGATTGCACGTGAACCAATCATATTTTGTGTTGTAGTTCCTTATACCGACACCCTGTATCAAGACTTTACGAAAAAAAGTATTGTTAACTATAAAATTTACTTTACTTTAAAAACCTTGCGTTCTTCACTGCCGACCTTCCAAGAAAACTACAGCAAACATTATAAAGCTGGACAAGAGAGGATTATCATTGCCATATATATTATAGAGTCGACCCAGTCACGGATGCACGCAGTACTTAAGGTGGATTTCCACTTGTCCTTTTGGAAGCGGGCGCGGGAAAAAGATCACGTGAGCACTTTGATTATTTTGCTTTCCCACGGGACAGTTTTTCTGTCCTGTCTGTCCCGGGAAAAAGTAGAATCGAGCTCAACTTTTCTCCGTGTGCCTACGGGACAGGAGACTTCTTTATTTTTGCATTGTTAGCTTTTTCAATTGTTTAAAGGTTATGTCTGTTAACATTTCTATACTTTAAATATTCTCTAGATTTCCCTGTGAGTCTCGTTTATATGAAATTCCCCTGAAAACAATTTCCTGTTCTTATCCCGTACCCGCTGCCAAAAGGACAAGTGGAAATCCACCTTTAGGCCTCGTAAGATAATCCTACCTGATTCACTGCCAAGTACTGGCATACATTTGAAATGGTCGACAAGTTCTTCTAACGAATCAAAATGGCCCATCCCAAATACGTAACTTTCTTTGAAATGATTCAATTCCAAGGAATAATGTTTGATCGAATTTACGCATCTATGGAGAAGAGGAAAGGAAAATGAAATTTTAAACAAAATGTTTGTCAAAAGTCATTTCATGTACATGTTTTGAACGTACGTTAGTTCCACATCAGTGAATTCTTCAACATCATCATCATCATCATTGTTGTCACTCTTCAAAGAATATTTGTCACGTGAGCTTGGTAGTAAATTACCCATCCAGAAACTTAATATTGATTACATTTTGTAACTATCTCACTCTCTTTATCAAATATTTCATCCACTATACGAAGAGGTTTTTTGACAGACATGGATAAACATTAAAGTTAAAAACAACAAAATCTTTCGTGTTAAAAGATGATCGTTAACAAAATAAGGGATTATTATGTTTGATGGATATCTGGTCTGACCTATATTGACCTATGTCATATAAAACACGTATGGCCAAATACAGAGCAAGTCTAAATAAATTTAACAGAATAAATCTGACTACAACTACAGATTACAGTCCTACCTATACAAACCACCATCTGTACAAACTACGTTAGATGCGAAAGTTATTTGTCAACTATTTAATCATCTTTTGTTTGTTTATGAAACAACAGAAGGTTAACTGGTTGCACCACCTGACATTATACAACATGTATATTTTACAGAACAAGCTTACCTTACGGAAACCGAATATGTTCCTTGGTCTTCTCCACTTTTACGAATCAAATAGCTCCCTTCGACACCGTTGGACAACAATAAAGCTTCACATGTATTTCGGGTCATTCCTGCGTGAAACCAGGGAAGATCTTCAATTCGCTCGATCTTTTTAGGTTCACGTTTCGAGTCTGTGAAATCACCATCGAAATAAGCCACCTCGTCATCACTTAAGTCATCGTCGTCACTATATTCAGCGATGCCTTGATCATTGACGCGGTATTTAACCCTCCCTTCATTTAACATCTCTTCAATTCCAACATCACATTGCGTTCATTTTTTATATCTTTATTTTCTTTAACTGAAAACAATAGATTTTTTAGTTCACTAGGAATAGCATGGCTTTGAGATTAAATGACTAAGATTTCTCAAAAAACTCTAATTTGAATTAAGGGAACTTGGCGTTTTGTAATACGCTGCAATCAGGCAAAGAGGAATAAGCAAGCCATTGCATTATATGGACGGTTGTGGAATGTTATATAGAAAGAAACACGTCAAAAGAAGAGATTTTCAGAACAAAAAGCAATGCTTCAGGAACATTCTTCTTCCTTAACATATAAATATAAATGGGATATATGGACGGGTGAAAGAGAAATAAATGGGACGTATGGATGGGTGAAAGAGAAGTAAATGGGACGTATGGATGGGTGAAAGAGAAGTAAATGGGATGTATGGATGGGTGAAAGAGAAGTAAATGGAACGTATGGATGGGTGAAAGATAAGTAAATGGGATATATGGATGGGTGAAAGAGAAGTAAATGGGACGTATGGATGGGTGAAAGAGAAGTAAATGGGACCATCAATACGTCCAGGAATGGTCTAGATTACATCGTCAAGGTGAAGTTCGTCAGGTACCCTGTCTGGGGGTGTCACTTGTCAGGACAGGGGGTAAAAATTAGTAAAATCCGGGGGGAAATATCCATAGGGTCATAAGCTAAAAAGTTGACATCGTTCATCCCCCATGAATAGATTTTAACTGGAAAAGCCCACTTTTGACAAATTACCCAAATCAAGTGATCCATGTTAAGCAATCAAAAGCTATCACTAATGTTACCTGATAGTTCAATACCTTTATATAATTTATGCTACCTGATAGTTTTGCTACTAGCGATTCAATACCTTTATATAATTTTGATAATGAAGGCTTAGGTATAGTGTGACACACAAAATTACTGTCCTTATTCATTATTTGTGACACCTCGATCGGCGACAATGGGTCCTCTTGAACCGTTTACGTTCTGGCTACGGTCGATACGGTAGCTTCATGTTTAGAATCGGCCTCAGAGACAATGCTAATTGCATATGTGGCGAGACACAAACCCCACAGCACGTTCTTGTGTGCCCTCGGATAGGCATCTGAGGGAACATGAAACTTGTGGACGATGACTTCCGATTATGGTTACGAGATTTCATACGAATATATATATTTGTGACACCATATACTTTTTTGAATCGCACTGAATCATATATTGGATATATGAAAGTTTACCTCTTCCTTACAACACCTGATGAATGTTTTTCAAAGTATTGATTTACTTACAAGCCTCCCTCTAAAAACCATTCACAACAACCTAGAAAACATTAACTTGGAAGGAACCGAACGGATGATTTCTTCTCAATGTTCAGAACACCAACATTTTCAGAGATACATTTTGATGTAAAACTTTTGATTCAATATTTTTAAAATCAATTTCAATGTCCGATCAAATGCTAGCTAGGAAACCTGGCTTTGTATTCTCTCTATACGCGCCATTCCGCATGATTCCGCACCGTTCCGCACTTCTTATATAAAACCTATTATATTGGCGAGAGAAACCTAAACGAAAAAAACCTAAAACCTATTATTTTCACATTTCTGGCTGTCAACTTTATATATTTTGTGTGGTGATTTGGGTAGTGAACGAATCAAGCCAGGTTTCCTAGCTAGGTAGATGCTGATATCAGCAAAAAAAACGTGTTATTCGGAGGTAGACTATGGGCGGGGATTGTAGATTAGTGAATTAATTGTAGCAACCATGGTCCAGTTTATGTCTTTTAAAAAGACGAGATTAAGTTTTTTATTGGCTAATGAACCGATGTAAATTTGTGGTTTTTTAGAAAGTTAGAAATATAATGTATTGTTTGTATTTAACCAATCCAATCACCATAAATCTTGTAAAAACTTCAGCTTGACCAAATATGGTAACATAATTATATTTCCAACGAAATTGTTTAAGAAGAGGATTGGTCAATGATTAGTCAAGTTATCCCACTAGTGCATAAATTATCATAAAATATCGATACAATTCTGTCTATACAAATTCTGTACATATGTGTATGCAATGTACAAAAGATTACCAAAAAGTCTATGAAATATACAAAATGTTACAAAAACAATCTAAATTGAGAAGTAAATACAATATTCACAAATCAGTCCCCCCTTCGAATGAGAACTCCTCTCGATTAATCCCGGGTATTTTTTTCGGGTCAATACGGTCGGTAGCTCCTTGTAGTAGTAGTCAGTTATATTGTCTACAATGAGATTCACATTAGAGATTCGTTAGACAAGTAATTCAGAATAAACCTTCCACGTGTTTCGCTCATACACACGTAAAACTTGTGTATCCCGTTTATTGCTGTAACCCGTTTTTTACTCTGAGAATGAATATTATGAGTTACAAATGGAAGAAGTCTCAACGAAATATTGCAAAGGTTTATTTTGAATACATGTATGGATGAGTGGATATTGTCAATCGTCAATCCGTTCTTCGTAAATTTCTCCGTCAGCGTTGTCTCTGTTATTTTGGTAGTAGTTCTGAAAATAAGTAGTTAGTCAGTTAGTAGGCGAGAAAATTCACATGTGTTTTCTCAAATTAGTCGTTTAGTTTGTTGTAAAATAATTATGGTATGCTAACTTCTGGTGAAATGAAATTATAGACGCTTACTTACAATTCTGGCTTGAAAAAAGTTGACCCAACCATCACATTCTTGGGATGATTTGCCAACGAAATAGAATTTCCTCCAAGGTAAAATTAAACTAAAAGAAAATTGAATTATTAATTGTAATCCTGTAAATTATACCTACTTTATAAAAATGTTTAATAAATCTTTCTAGTGTGTACATGTTACAAAACACTATCATACACTGCTCTCAAATTCTATTGGTTGAAATGAATCTGCAAGCTACACACCGATAAGTTTTACCATAAATACTTTCCAAAATAATGCTTGAGTAGGCAAACAAAATGTTACCTGAAGCAGTTTCTTTTGTTATCAATTTCACAGCAGGAGACTTGGCTAGCCTGCGATATATCAACTTCACGAATAGGTTTTGTATCCTAAAAATTATTTTAAAGCTTTACCAAAATAAATCATGCTCAACAATATATATCGTATGGTTGGATGTTTTTCTGCCACACCCCGTAGTAGGAACAATTATAACTTCAATCATTTCAAGAGATTTGACGTATTCACTTACCAATCGTTTTTCGTAATACTTCATGACGTCATCATGTACAGTGAACCAACGTTCTTTCCAATTCTACGAGAAAGGAAAACAATCAAACGGATTTCGTGTCTGTGAGGTAAATTAAAAATGACCAATTTTCAATCATAAATTTGAAGAACCTGAAAATCATGTCTGTGAGTAGAAAATGTTGCGAGGTTAGTTTCAAATGACAACTATAATTTTTGTTGTGTCTGCTGTAGAAAAATGTGACAGACATCAGTCATCAAAAGTGAAAAATCTCAGTCATAAATTTGAAAACTCTTTCCCAAGTTTGTTCCCATAACACGTTGAATAAATTGAAAACGATAAATACTGAAATAAAGAAGTTATACTTTGTGTATTGCTCCACGTTTGATCATGTAGCCCTCCTTAAATTCATCCTGAAACAAAAGATGAAACAACTATATCCATTAACATATCTTCAGTGCTAATGAAATGCAATTACACCGAAAAGCTTAAACACCGAAAAGCCTTTTGCTCAAATTTTTTATAAATATATATTTATCTTAACAAACACTCATGGCGTTTATTTATTCTATCAACTTTCTAATAAGCTACAAAAAGTGGTAATAATGCCTTTTTCTTCGCTAGGTTGGCTATAATAATAA
>JAYRBV010107441.1:2670-25424 GCA_036023255.1 Mitrocomella polydiademata | reverse complement strand
ATCTCTGCTCTGTGCAATCAGCGAGCCTAACTGTTCTTTTAAACGTTGCCGCAGTGCCATATTGGGCGACTTCATCTTGTCAAGCGTCGTAGTCATCGCAACAGACATGTTGCCCTGATCTTGAGAGTTGTGAAGCCAGGACATGGTATCGGAATCGCAGGAGTCACGCATGACGAAAGATGAAGGAATCAAGCTGTTGGGTTGATGACCATCAATGGTTTCTACTTGGTTATTGATAATAATGGTATTGTTATTCAGATCACTCATACTCGACGCATCGCTGACAACACCACTACTATTTTCAGAAGTTATCTGATCAACACTTTGCTTTTCATCAGCAACAACTTCTTTATCGGATATTGGCAGTTGCTGGTAGTCGTCGGCGTTTCTCGCATCATTGTCGTGAGTTAAAGAAACATCCAGTTCTGTTCGCTCCTCACTCAAGTGATTTATTTGGTCTCCGCTAGCTTCCTGCTTGAAATCTTCCGGTATCACTAACATTGAAGTCGATTCTGAATATTCCCAACTCAGATCAACACCAAGATCATCTTCTTGAGTGGCCGTGAGGAATGTCTTATCATCATTCGCAGCATGCGTGAACGTAGGCATTGCAAAAGTCTCATCGTGTTTTTCAGTAGCAGAAGAACTTATCAATTCCGTTTTGTCTCTGTCAGAAACTTTAGCACTAGCATCATTCCTAATAGGTTCTATATCGTCGTTGTTATTATTGAAATCACGAGAAAAATGAGTTTCACTACTGTTCGTTACTTCGTCCTTGGTGTTTGAACTGGTTGTGTCATTGACACTGCCTCCTCTGCTACGAGACATCTGATGAGCAGTCAAAGATTCCTTTTGTTGCCTGATTACAGAACGTGGTCTAGACGAGTACATGTACAAATCACTATTAGCGCTGTTGCAACTACTTAACGACGTCGACTCGCCGCAGTTACTACGCGTCCTCTGTTTCAAGTAATCGTCGACTTCATTCTCGTCGGCTAGCGCCATCAACTCTTCGCTCGTTTCGTCATCGTCAGCCGTAAAAACGTTATCGTGCAACGCCGTGTTGTTGTCGCCGTCTAAAGCTTTCTCTTCAACTTCGATACTTCCACCATCGCGATGCTGTTCAGATGTATTTTTACTGTACCGGTTGTTCTTATTACTTATTTTCGGGAGTACTGTCATTGACTTACTTTTAAAATGCAAATCACGGTTGTCGCGAATCTCTCGTTCAACAACCTCAAGATCGACCGCAGACCGGGAAATACCTTTCTTCAGTTTCATTATGGTGGGTAATGTTGATTGGCGACTACTAGCGTCGTCTAGTTCAAAATCAGAATTCAAAGGTCGCCTACGATTGCGCGAGTCGGCACTCTTCGAGAATTGTTGTTGTTTTGGTTTCTGTTCGCTTGCTTGTGCGGTGCCGCGCACCCTAAGATCAGCACTTTTTACAACACGCGGTCGTCTAACATTCTTTTTCGAGCTTTTATCCGGCGGTGGCCTTGGTTGGTATGAATTTGAAGTTTTGTTATTATTCTCATCTAAATTACTGTTATCGATATGGCTATCCGAGTCACGTCCGTTAAGTGTTTTATTGTGTGGTTTCGAAGGTAATATGGACATACCACGGGAGGTTAAACTTGTCTCAAAAGAGTCTTGAGATCTACCGTCGTTACCAGAATTAGCTCTGGTGCTAGACTTGCCAGATCTTGATGATTGTCTTTGATTTGATGAGTTTGATCGTTCGCTGTATTGTTGTTGGCTACCTACGGGAATATCAGTGATTTTGCTGCTCGAATGTGAATCGGACCGAACGCGTCGACCAAAGGCGATATGTGTGTTTTCGTTACCGCTAACTTTATGAGGTGTACGTTGATCTGGGTTTCCGGTAGCGGACCGAATGTTTATGTTTGCAGAAATGAATGTGTCATAGTCTATTACCTGAAGTTAAAAAGGGAAGACAAATCTATACTTATTATTTCAACAAATTCACCTTTTAAGGTTTCCCTCAAATTGGATACAGATAAAAAATAATAAAGAATCGACAAAAAAGGCTACCTGTATGGAAGAATGAATATTGGATTGTAAATCGAATGTCTTTGGGATATCTATTGAATGTGTTGGTTTGCTCTTCAAAGTGAAAATCCTCTTTAATTTGCAGTTTGCCGAGACAACAAGGCTGTCCACATGACCAAACGTGTTCCCATCAAAGAAGCTAGTTACCAGCTCTCTCAAGTCTAAACAAAGGTTGACCCACGTGTTGCATTCGACCACGGAGCAAGGCATCTTGACATGGTGCGCTGTAATTGAAATCTCCCTGTTAGAGCTTGATAGTATGACGCGTAATTTCAAATTGCTCTGTGTTACAATGGCGACTTCAAGAGAGAAAGACTGGCCAGACTGCAAGAACAACTGGAACACTAAGAATTGCTGCGTCAAGTGTAGTGTTTGTTTACTGTTTTTTGGGAAGGAGATTTTCGAGCGTGCTGGATCTCCTTGAAGGTGAAGAATAAATGTACGAAGTTCATTGTCGAATTCTTTCTGTATTGCTGGTGAAGGACCGGCGATTTTTAGCTTTGATAAAGGGTCTTTACCTTGAACGGAGAAAACATCAAGATATTGACCTCCCTAGAATAAGAGAGAGAGAGAATCGAATTTCTTGAAAAAGTTTATCCACTGTACGTTGTCTATATCGCAGATTCGCTAAAGTTTATGCTTATGTTTATGCTAAATTAAAAGTTTATGCTTATACACCAAAAATAATCAGGATTCGTGAAAGTTTATCTCGTGAAATTTTTTCAGTTTGCTGACTCGTGAAAGTCTGCCCAAACAATTTATCCGAATAAAGTAAGAGATCATAATAAATTCGGATGTTGCGGGACTCGGCTCCTTGGCGGGGATGTTGGTACTCTCTTTGATACAATGTAGAACTGCAGACTTTTTACTAAACTGGACACGAACAATTGTGGTTTTAATAATACCTTTTAACTCAAATTTACGAAAAATTCTAATTTATAGTATGGTTCTGCTAGTGATACTGTTGCAGATAAAATATTATTTCAGCGTTCCATTAATGTATTGCGAATCGCGATCCGCGAAGTGTTTTGAGCTTTTCGCGAATCTAATTTTATCAAGAATGAGTAATATCGCGAATCAAACTAAGATTTGTTTTCTTATGTTTTTATTATACATCGTTTTTAGCACTAAAATAGAAATTGATCATTCAAAGGAAAACATAGCATTTTCCAGCGATCTAGAGTGTTCAAAAACCAAATTTTCTGGCCCCTCAGGCCCAACCATGGTGGGTGTTACTAACGCAAGTTAACAGTAGATTTTCGCGAATCGTTTTCCAAAAGTTAAATGGAACGCTGTATTTATAACAAGGAGACATGGTTTTCCTAGACGAGACGGTGTGCATTGAGGTCTGCCGTGAATACAAATATTATTCATATAACACCTTTTCTTCGCTGTGAAGTGGGAGGATTTTCAAATCCCGTGAATTATTGATTGATGAAAGTTCTCATATATGATTTTGGATTACTCTTATCATTTGTAGCAGTTTTTATTTTCACACGATTTGTACTGCTAAAATCTTTCATCTAATACGAAATCTGGCACAGAGATAAAACCCGGGCCACCAATCTACTAGTTTTAACTTTTCGTACAGTACCTATGAAAAAGTTGGAGTATATTTTTTTCTCCCGTTAAATCTTTATATAAATTAAAATATAGTGTTTTGGACTTCTTTATTTTTCTTGTTAGTGTAGAAATGTGTAGAGATTATCACGAAAGAGAGAAAATCTACTGAGGACGTAAACTAACTGGGGCTTTGATTGGGTACAACATACAAAACAATTAACAACTTTTACACCCTCGCTATCCTTAGCCTCAATTGGAAAATGGTATACTAGCGCATCGCATCTTGTTTCAGATACGTGTAAGAATTAAACATATACAGTTTTTTTTTCTTGTGAGAATGTATACATTTACTATATGTTTGTTTATTTTCATAACCAACAGGTCAAAATTAAAAAAAAAAAATCGTCCGCAAATATAATAATTTCACAGTAAGCCGACACTAACAAGAAACATAAAGAAGTCCCAAACACTATATTTTAATTTTATTTGCACAGTGAAAATTAACATTTACCTGAAATTCATTCTTGAACATTTTTTTCTCTTTCTTCACACATGGCTGACAAACCAGATTCAACCCAAAAAGAAAAAATCTGCCACAGTTTTCTCTTCTTTTTTATTACAAAGTGCTACAAAAATAAGAAAAATAACTTTATACAGTAAGAATAAGGGAAGAATAATCCCAAGATTTTAGATCTTTTTCTGGCACTATACTTTCCATTTTTTTGAAAAGTAAAACATTTTCAAATAAAAATAAAATTTGTCTATAAATAATAAATCAATTTTCTCATCCTTTTTCAGTATTACAGTACAGTATTCAAGGCATCAATTATTCATAAAATACGCCATTATCTTTTCTTCGCAGGCGAGATTTGATTAAAATGAATCGAGGACAAAACAAAAATGGAAATTACACCACAAGTTATCTGATCTAAAAATACATCCCATGAAGTTTTAATATCCTGTTTCCATTCTCCCTCGAATTAATCAAAACAACTGATCAATAATTCAAACTGACCAAAACCAAGAACTCGAACACACAAACACAAACTACACACACACACAGAGGTTACTGTACAATCAGATAATTTCAAAAATAACCACATAAGACAGCTTTAGTAACAGAAATGGTACGCCTGTATGTAACTTCACACTTTCCTTTTTGTACTAATACATGATACCAGTAGCACACAAACAAACAATAGTACTTGTGATAGATATTATAAAAGTTTTAATTCTTTTTTTTTGTAATTTGATAATCTGTGATTTTTTTATATAAATACAAATGGCAATGTAACATTATATATTACCATTCAGTAGCGAAAAGAAGGAAAATGTATACCTTTTTTAAAGATTTACATTAAAAATTTCTCTCTTTCTATTAGAAAAGATTACCATTCATGTGCTAATCAGCATTTAATGAAACTGTGATGGATATCACAAAAAAATATATTTTTCCAGCGTCAAACATCACTGATTTTTTACAGATATATATATATATATTGTTATATACTCCTTTGAAATACCCCAAATATACATTTTTAAGTGAAAAAAGTGTAACTTCAACCTAGTTTAAAAGCATATCATTAATCAAAAATACATCATGCACTAGTTTTTTATAAGAACACACTTTATAAGAAAAATAAAGCTTATATTTCCAAAAATTAGATACTGTAAAGAACAAAAACAGAACAAATTCTGGCTGGGTGAATGTAATCTTCTCAGCAGTTTTATGGTAATTCAAGAACAACCTAATTAAAAAATTTTTTTTTGATGTGCATTACTTTGTAAATCTGAAAACGTTGCATATTCTCCATAAGACAGCTGTGCCTGAACAAAAATCATCAGGTTCTTATAAAAAGTGTACACAATATCAAGGAAATTTTTCAACTGATATAAAATTGACATTTAGAAGGATAATGTCATACCTACTTGCTGATACTTAAAAAAAAATTTCTCTTTTCATTGCAACAAATATTGATTTTGAGAGATACTTATAAACATAAATAATTATATATATTGACATTTTTGGACGATTTTGATACACTGTAGAAGGAAAAAATAAATCCAAATATGTTCGAAACTGCATTGCTATGGATGAACGTGCTTTTCTACCACTGCACTTTAAAAGCAGGTTTTTGCTCATAATATTAATTTCTTTGTTATATACATCTCTGTTAGGGTACAATATTTATTGCATCTTGACAAATTGTTACTTTTCGTACATCCACAAACCCCCTCCCTTATTTTGTAAAAGAATGTATGTAATCTAATGCTAGAGAAATTATTGAATAATTATTTTAAAGAACTAATGCAACTTGTTCTTGTTAATACATGGACTCATTGATGTATATAATTTGTTAAGTAAGATTTTAAACACTGGACTACACCGTAGTATGGTCGAGTGTTGGCTGGTCTAAATTATTGAATCAACCAACACTGAACAAATACCCAAACGACTCTGGACAACCCCCGTAATATGTACAGTAGTGTACGGGTGTTTAGAGTCTAATTAACTATATCCCCCGTACAGGGGGTGCACAGGTGTATTCAAGAAAGCTAATCAAAAAAATCCCCTGTACACCCCTGTACCCATGTACATATTACGGGGGTTGTACAGGGTCGTAATTGTTGATTTGTATTGAACACCGAGATACGAGACTGTTGTTTCGGCAGGATCTTCAGCGTTCTTCTAATAATTTTTTATCCCGCTTGTCTAACTAATAGTCTCTTTCACTCTAGCTCTGTACGTACATTTGTATGCCATCAAACTATTTTGAACAAATTTTTTATTATCATTTATTATCATTTTTTGAGTACTCGTACAGTTAGTTAGTACGTGTTTTTATGAATCACAATCCATTCCGTTGTGAATTCATGCCTTCTCTTGATGTCTTTTGCTAAAGCAACATCTTTTTGTATTTTAATCAAGAGTGCCAAAAGCCACTGCACCGGGCCTCCACCGCCAACAACCACAGAACCAGACCCCAGCTATCTAATATTTGATTTTCAAAAGCATAGAGATATTGTACAAACTAGATTTACAACAACAAGATATGAACTCGAAAAAAAATGTAAAAAAGGCTGCGAATCATAACCCAATTTAATTCCAGTCCACCGTCCAAGTATAAACACCAATAAAACAGTTTGAAAAGTAGGTAGATAGTGAGCAGTGCTGATGAGTTGCGGTTGGCCAGTGTTTATATTTCCAGATTTCCAGATTTGTTTTGATATGAGAAATCAGAGACATTCCTATATGACGGCTCAAAGTAGCAAAATAGGTGACATGCTATTGGCCATAACTTGATTTATAGCGCTTCCCTACCTGAAAATAGTTTTTCGGTTACCGGTAATCTATGAAATTCGAAAGAGCGGGTAACTTGCAAAACAAATCAAAACATCTGCGTCTCCCTCCCGTCTCTCGTCTCTGCTGTCTTGTCCTCACCTTCCCATATACAGTCTGACAGTCATCAGGTAGTCACACCAGAAGCTCTAGATTGATGAACAGAAGAAACTACACAAACGCAGTAGTACTTTTCTTGAAGAGAGATTTGATTTTAGGTTTTCCCTTGCAGATGAGACTTGTATTTTGTGACGCTATATATTCAGATATTGGATTGCTGGCTATTATTGCAGAAAAAGCTTGTGTTTGGTTTCATGTCTGTTTATTTCCGTGTTTGTCTGGCTGTGTTGTTCAGTATTTGTTCTTTTTACCTCTGTTTAAAATCTTAGTTATGGAATGTATAGATATCATTATTATTGTTATTATTTTTATTATTATTTATTTATTTTATACAGTTATACCCAGCCTGCCAGGCCAGGCTGGCCAGGCAGCCAGGCCCTGTTGCTGCTGGTGAGTACTCTATCTAGGACTCATTACATTATGGCAGTGATATCACTGATGTGGGCCTGCACTGTGGAATGTGTACCTCATATTTCAAGATGACGGTCTGGTAATTTTAACCGCCCCAACTGATTCACATTGCAAGAGTTTTTGTTGCATGCAGTCGTTACTATATATACTAACTAAATGTAACAATGTAGTTCCCAACGATATTTTCACAAAAGTGTGAGGCGTGTAAGTCACTACTTTAAAGGGATTAAAGTTTAAGGATTTCGCGGATTTTGGAAAAATGCTTGAATAGCCATCGATCCGCGAATTAAATATCCGCAAAAAATTACATTTTGGACCATCCACAAAATTAAATCCCGCAAAATATTTGAATTAAATAAATAAGTGAATTATTTTTTGTGTGCATAAAATTTTGAAATTTCGAATTCTTGAGCCTTTTTGCGACATTCATTCATTCATAATTTATTTTCAGTAGGTTAAAATTTACAGAAATACTGATGTTTTAAAAACAAAAAATTGTTAAAGTTAAAAAAGGGAAAATCAGCACAATTAAGATAAGGGTAAAACTTACGAAGTGAAAATCTCCTGGTAGTGAAGGAGTGGATTGCATTAAAAAGGCTATATGATGAAAATAGGCTTCCAAAAAGATGGAAGTTGTGAAATTAAGAAAAGTTAAAATGTTCAATTAGATATACAGAGTGTCTGTAAATAACTCATCCACCAAATATGGTACTACAATAAGAAAGTTAATTCATGTGAATTCACGTCATACAAATATCGCATAGATTATAAAAAACAACGTTAGTCATTGGTTAACAAATAACAATCAAATTTAAATATGCTAATGTAGCTGAGATTTAATTAACATGCTGTTGGTATACCCTTGGGTATTTAAAAAAATACTATTTATGTTACATCAACAATGTTCATTTCTCTTGATAGCTTGAACAATATAAAACACAATTTAATGACAATAGTTTTACAAAAAAATAAAACACGCTACACAAACCTTTTTTGCAGTAACGTATGTGTTAAAATCTTGCCAATATGCGAATGTGTTGTATATAATAATTTATATGATAACAACATTGCAATTTTTAACATGAATTAACTTCCTATTGTAGCACCATATTTGGCGGATGAGTTTTTCCCGAACACTCTGTATACACTATATAAAAAAAATATTAACCTAAAAAAATTTTAATCAATAAAAGACACAAGTCGACCTAAAAGAAATTTGCATTGCGATAAATTGGAGAGGTTTGTGCAAATAAGGATGTTGCAAAATAGAAATTAGCTTCACATTAAGATTTAGAATTTAGAAAGTAATGAGACATTGGTTTGTAGGGTGGGCGGGTGGTTTTTTTGGTCAAGTTTGAATTAGATTCTTGAAATAAAGTGGTTTGGGAATGGACGGGACCTTTTTTTATGCGTGAAACAACACGACTCTCACTCTCATAATGAGTAAACGTTAACTTATGTAATTTCCTATTTTGTGTGATTTGCACTCATTAGTTTGATTGGTTAATTATTTTCCCAATTAAGTGCATTTGTCTGAGATCCTATCACTTTTTAACCCTTAGGTGCCGAACGACGACTATTGGCGTTCTGAAAAAGCCAAAATACCGTTATTTTTTATCACTTTATTTTTTTGCCACCATTTGCACAACATAAAAGTTCTTGTGAAATCAAACATTATTAGTTTTATGTTTGCCTCAAAATGAGAAATGACCTTCCAAAGTCTGACAAGTTCATAAAAAGTACCACAAAAAAGAAGGTCTTTTAAAAAAACCCTTGTAAACACACTTTACTTTATAGCAGCCCTCTGAATGAATGGCGCCAATTGCGTAACTGCCGACTATCGATTACTTTACGACAGCGAAATTTTTTGGATAAACTTTCGCGAATTGAGGAATGCAAAAAATTTCGAGAGATAAACTTTCGTGAATGACCCCTTCTGAAATTTGTAAAAGAGGGTTTTACGCCATGTTTACTTAATTTTAGGGCTAATTTACAAGTTTTGGGGGTATTTTGAAAAATTTTGCGAGATAAACTTTTGCGATAAACTTTATTCTAAACTTTTTCTATTTTGCGAGATAAACTTTCGAATGTACGATTTCAAATTTTTCGCGAGATAAACTTTCGCGAAAAAGGCCAAAACTCGCGAAATTTGCGAAAGTTTCTCTCGCGAAAGTTTATCAGATTAAAGTATTATTACTGTAGTAAATATGACAAAATCACATTGAAAGTTAAGGGTATATATTGTAGATTCAGGGATTTTTCCAGACACAAGGTTACTACCGTATAACGGTATCATGAAATTCAATCTTGAGAAACTCGATCTAAAAAACTAGCAATCTTTCAGCAATAAATGTTAGTTAAAAAGTTGCTTCGGCAGTGTATAATTTAAATTTGAAGGCCAGCAATCTAATCTCTTTTTACCAATCTAGAGGTAATAAATTTTCAAAAACCCACCCCACGGGCGCTCAAATTTATTAGGAAATTCAATGTTCATTAAAAACGGTAGCAACAAAAAGTTCCTAATTTAGAGGGCTGTTATAGTTATCTAGGCAAGTGTTTTTAAAAATTATTATTTCTAATCAATATTTGATATCGCTTCAATGGTGTGTGAATCCAAATTCCAATACTGTAGTCAGAAATATCATAATATCTTTTAATGGTTTCATTTTTGTGTCGATTTAGTTTCGTTTCGTTACATTTGAATGATTTCGTGTTGGTTTAATTTCACAAGTACAAAAAAGTTTGAAAGAAGTTTTTTGCAATAAAAAAAAATCTAAATTTCATTGAACTAGTACAGTTATACTCGTAGCCTATGTGTAATGGATAATTTGTGGGAATTTTTTTTTATCAAGCTGATACTGTACTTTGCACAGACCTTCCCTATACTATGCTTTATATGTTTGTTTTTTCCCACAAACACTACTTTTTAAGGTCCCACGACTCAACTATCAAAGGATTAAGCTTTAAAGTTCATTTTTCAAAAGTCTCAAAATATTCAACAAAGGCATATGTATGATTATGTGTCAGAGAAAGCCTAAAGAAGTTCTTGTCTTCTTGTTTTGTTTTTTTAATTCTTGTTATAGGTGCAACACCTCTATGGTTAAAACTCTTGAAAAAAATTGAAAGTATACAGTACTAAAAAAAACCATTTGGGTGGCCAGTCTGAGCCCATAAAAAACCAGTAAACATCAATCCTTATATCTACTTTTTTAAGAGTCTGATTGTATTTACTTAAAAATAGAAACTCAAGATTTTGAATTCAAAAACCATGTGAGTAACAATTTTTTTTATTTCAAGGTTGTGTGTTTCATTTTATAATTGAAACTCGGTTAAGAAGCAAATGTTTTTTTACAACAATCCCCTTTTTTTTAGGTAGTATTTTGAAATTGTTCACTCATTACAATGGTTTTAGTGTTTTTCTTGTATTAGAATCTCGAAAGATCATATTTTTGTGAACCACCCTGCACGAGCAACAGTAAGAAACTTTAATAGGACTCTGACATTTCTTTTCAAAATGTCACAAACTTTTTTTAAGAGAAATGAGAAGCTTTTTTATTTACTTCTGCTTTTTTAAATTATACAGGGTTACCACACCTCCTCAAAACTACTCAAATCCTTTTATATTTTAGATATTAAAAGTATTTTCAAGAAATTTAACATCTGCACCAAAAGGTTTTTAATGTCTTTTATAAACATTTTAAAGTACTTCTACCTGAAGGTCTCGATTATCCTTAAATTTTTTGAAATTTTTGATTTTCAATGTGCCATATTTCATCAAAAATAAATAAACATGGTTCATTGTTCTATATTTTCTGAAAGAAAAATTATTCTAGTTTCTTATTTTTGTAATTACGCATTCTTAAATCAAGATGAAAAGGAAGAATAGTGAAGCAAAGAGGGCTCACTTTTTGAACTTCAAAATAGTTGCATTTTGCGGAGTTCAAATATTTTTTTCCAAAATTTCACTCAAGTGTGTCAAAAGAGGTATTGTAAAAAGTACTGTACTTTTGTAAATAAATATTTAGCGAATTATTCAAGAATTAGTGCTTTTTTTGGCAATTTTTGAAGCTTTTTTTTTGCCACAAAATTACAGTACCTCTAAAACAAGAAATAGTGCTTTAGAAAATTTTTTAGTTGCACCGACTATTTAGGCACCTTTTAGCGAAAACACCAGAAAGAAATATTCAAAAAAAATGTTATGTTTTCTTTAAAGAAACTAATGATTACGCAATCATACGCTTTATATAATAAGCTCAATTACGTCACAGTATGTATTTCAACGTGCATTTTAATCTCAAGAGGCAGTACACTAGTATTTTAATAAAAGCTAAAAATATTTTGCGTTGTATTGTTAGGTAGAGCAATTATAGTTGCAATAATTATGTAATACATCACAACAAATTTTAAAGAGAAACTGTAACAGTGCAGTTACACAAAATACACAAAAGTTGAAGGAAGTACTGAGGAGTTCATTATAAAAATATGAAGCCAAAATGAGAAAGTTCATTTATTAGGGATACGTCCCGGTCTTGGCATTTAAGGGCAGAAATTTTTGTAAGATAAAAATGGCCAAAATTACCCTTACAGTGGTTACTAACTGTAAAAAATACTGTTATCTTTTAAAGATACTGTAAATTTGGCTAGTAGATCCTGCTAAATTACTTTAATTGGCCAAGATCAAGGTCTGCTCTTTGCATCTCAAATAAATTGTTCTGGCAAAATATTCTTTAAACTTTTACCATAAAATATACAAAAGGAAAATAGGACTTGAATTGTTTGAACATGTTTAGCTTATTATTATTCCCAGGTGTTTCTTATTTTATACTTGTTTTATCTTTTTATGTTCCTAAATAAATTATTCCCTTTTTTCTTTGTATAAGAAAAAAGAAGGTGTTATTCTTTTTATGAAGACTGCTGGACCTAATATCTCTCAAAAGCTACTGAGGAAAGAGTTTTATGTTACTTCTGTTTAAAGAACGAAACGTACAGATTCGTTGATGATTAGATGGATTCGTCTGTTCTGATTAAATTTCTTCTTACTAACGTAAGTTAGGTTTCAAAGTTATCAGTATCCTGGTAATGCTATGCAAATTTGATATTCAACTTTCTCCTCTGATATATTTTTAAAACTATCGTCTGGAAATTCCTTGATATTGGTCCCATAATGTTTATGTATCTTTTAGTTAAAAAAATGTTCGTTTGGTGATTGTCACAAGACAATGAACATATTAAAAATTTCGCAAAATTATAAACTCTTTTAATTTATACAGTTCTAAAATAATTGTATTTATCAATAACCTGTCCTAAATTTTCCTAGACATAAAAATAAACATAATTTAACAACATGTCAACTAAAGATCTGTCAGATTATATAGAGGACTTTGTCAACAAAGAAAATGGCGAAGAGCTGAATAATTATAAAAACGAAAACCCTACAATAACAGCTTCCGAAGAAGAGATTTGTGCTGTAGAAGACGTCAGCAACGTTGAGGCGACACCGTATTTCGTTGAATCTGAGCAAAGAACTGGAAGTCCTGCAGGTACCATTCCTGATTGTATTTTATTTACTGATTATGAAACAGAGCTGCAATAATATAGATCTTTGTAATCTGCTATAGTAAAAGTTAGCACAGAAACGTTTCATCTCGCTTCGTACCTCAAAGTACATTTTCTTTTAAACAAACAACCAGCAGTCAATCCTGAAAAGGGACGTTTTGTATCCATATTTGAGAATCTTCTTTCCCCTTTCTTAAAACAAAAGTAGAAAATTTAGAGTTTCTAATAGCAAGAATATAAAGACCAAACATGTCACTGGAAGATGTATAATTCTATTGTATAATGCATTCTAATGTATAATGTTACTATAGAGCTTTTGGATGGTGATGATTTTAAGAAGGCAGTCGAAAGGCAACTCTCTGAGAGCGGAAAGATCAGTACCATTGATTACGAAGTTGACAGCAATAAGATCATGATCCAAGACCTCAAGAGTTCTGTTGTTTCGCTCAAGGTTTCCACGTCGCGTATCGAAAGAGAAGTCAAGGACTTATCTGATACTGTTGGCAGATTCAATTCAGGTCTGGTTAGAGTTACTTTTTGTTTTATACAGTGCGTCCAGAAATGATTCTTCGAACTCTGTGTATCATCCTAAAACCTTGTTGACGTGTGTATATTACTAGAACAAATTTGCTTTAGTTACCTCGTATGCTTTTATAGACGGTAGCACTCTACTCAGACATGTCCAGATCTCTTGGTGACCATTAATTTCTCATTAATCTCACATTACATTCATGCGGTGCTAATCATCCATGTCTTACTTGGAAGAAAAAAAATTATTATAATTTTCTTTTCTTTTTGATTATAGAGAAAAAAGCTTTGGATAATTCTCTCGTTGACTTAGAATTTCGTTTCAACGAGCTCGTCACGCACGAAGATGGGGATCTGGGCACTAGTACAAAGCCATGTGTCAGCCAAGTAGAAGAGGAGAAATTTCAAAACCAATTTAAGAATGTGATCGAGAAGTTAGAGGGCAAAGTGCATCAGATGGATGAGAGAATTCACACCATAGGTATTATTATGACTAACATACAGCTCTGACTGAAAATCAGATCTGAAAAATGTAGACTAGTCTGCATTAATCCAAACTGTTACCTGGCGAATTCACTCGTCTGGGTGCGAATTGCATAATGTCAGTAAACCTGGTTGTGGATCCTTCTGGAAAGAATCGAAAGGCTGTCTATAGGCTCTAGATTAGTAAGGCTATCCACATAAAATATACTACACACTAGTTTATAAAACATTCGGTGTTAAATTTGTTTGGAAAATCTGTTTTCCCCACCTCTTAGGTTTGTTTCCGCCGATTAATTAATTATCTATTCAATCAAACTTCCGATCTTCTAGATAAACAAAACATGCAGGTCAAGTCGTTGTCACAAGAGATTGAACGCCATGAGAAAATGGTGGAAGGGATAAAGAGAATGTTGGCGCACCAAGAAACGGAATTGGCGAAGATCACCGAACTTAAAGTTCAACCAGGTTCGAATAGAATTTATTTATTTACTTATTTAGTTGAAGATATTTACTAAGGATAACCTCCAATTCTAATTAACTGCTACCAATTAGGATAATGTCAACTTTGCGTAAGACCCCTCGTGGAATTAGTGGAAGGCTTGACATGTCATTGTAGATCAGGCTTGTTTGATCATTGTCGATCTCTAGATTTTCACATACTACCCAGGCTATACACAGACAAATTATTCGTGGTCATTGTAGACGTGCTATTGTTCATTGTCGAACAAATTTTACTACATATGAATGCACGATCAGATGTCCCTATATCGCCCAACACTCTGTTCATTTCTTCATTCCGTCCCATCACTACGTAACAAATTTCGAGCAGCCCAAGTAGTTAATAGCAACTTCCACCACCGAATGCCTCGCTGCAGGGACCGTTCGAGACTAGGCTCAGCGCCTTAACTACTAGCTCGGCCGCGGATCCATAAAGCTAATTATACAGTTTTTCTTCATTTGCAACGGCACAGCCCCGCGTAAGACCATACTTAAGCCGTAATATTTTAATTGTGACGGTTGTCAATGATGGACATGAAATTGTGAGGATTGCTAGGGAAAAAGGCAGTCTACTCAAGACTTGTATAAAATCAAAGTCCTCCAAAGTAAAGTTGATCACTGGACAATCCGTTAATCTGTGCATAAGAAAGTAATTTATCCTACAGTACAAATATCTCTTGAAACAATGAATTTCTTTCAATACAAACTGAACTAATTCCTCATTGATGTGCTCTATAATAAAAACACTTTTGTGTGTAGATATTTTCTTGCTTTTAGCTATTTTTGCGAAAATAAGAGCCGTGAAAAAAAAACTATTTATGAAAATCAAAAAAAATTATTAAAGATTTAAGATTTATTAAAAATTATTAAAGCCGTGAAAATTCTTGCTAGAAAGATTTGCAAAACTGAAAAAACCGCGAAAATAGTCAAGTTTTTCGAATCACGGCAACATCCACCCTTGAAAAATTATGTATTTTGTTTTGTTTTTTCCTTACCGTTTAGTTCCTGTTAATACGGCACCGATTGGTAAGTGTAAATCATCGTGCTCCACCAACACTGCTATTTTGCAGAACAAGATCAACGAGTTCATAGCAAAGACTGAAGTAAACGAACGAAGTATTGCCACTGCTTGGGTGGGTTTAGTTGCTGCCCTATTGTTGATTCCTATCGCTTGGATCATGGGTCGATTCTTCTGATTGGTTGGCAGTTACGTAAGACTACGATTTCATTGGAGGAAAATTGCGTCATAGTTGCATTGCATTGAAGCAAAGAGGGAATGATTTAAAAGACGAACGGAGAACTCTACCTCCTCCCGGTTAATTTCATAGCCGCAGACATATTTTGAACTTAGTCGTTTTCCGAAATTTGTTTAGACATATATTCTTGACATTTTTTAGGCAGTGATAAAATTAGTTCATCTCACGAGACTACAAAATGGATGATGGGAATCTACACAGTATAAACGGGATTTCGGGGAAAGGTCTGTTGGTTTTATAGTTTGTAGTTGCGTTTTTTTATAGGCTAGTTTGCTCCGAAAGAAAGTTGACGAGGCAATTGTTAGGCTATGCCTATATTTTTGATACAGCCTAGATAACTTCTTTTTTTCTCGCAGAAACCAGGTAATTGGCTATGAACCCTGTTGTTAGTGTCCTCGGTCTACTATCGAAACAAATGTAATTTTTCACAAGGTAGAATTGTGTTCTAGATTTACTAGCTTTTATTGTTCAGAAAGGATTTTAAACATATTTTTATTTTTGTACATTATGTAAAAAATTTATTTTATATAGCTTCATTCTTTTTAAAAGAGACTTTCCTGTTCTGTTTTGTTTATATACTTTGAACTATATATATTCTTTTTCAGAGCTTTTAAAAGCGATAAACGTTGAATTCTATCATGTAAATTGTATATTTACGGACATTGTATTTATTTACTTATTTATTTTAGTTGCCATAAATGGTGAAACAAAACTTAAAAATATGAAAATTTGAACTTTTGAACTTTTAAAATAAGTTTTTCACTTTGTACGTCATGAAAAAAAGCTTTATAACTTTGCTTTTACGTTTTCATGAAATTGGCTAGAGAGAAGATTTCTATAAATAAAACATGCTTTTAAAATGTTGGATATTATTGCGCAAAAGCATCCAAGCTAGAAAATAATAATCGTGTACAGTATGTAAGATTCTCCAAACAAATAAAAGTTTTCAAGAATTTATTATGAACGACGACGACCTCCAAATTTATTAAATGAAGGCTAATAGGCGAGCCTTTCTGCGTTTTAAAAATAATTTACTAAATTTCAGAAAATTCCACCTTTTTCAAGAACAAAACCGACCAGAATGTTAGGCTTTCAACAACCATAGATAAAGAAGAGAAATGCATCTACAGCCATTAAAGAAACGTGCGTAGGAAAAAAATTAATTAAAATAATTTATGACAGAAAAAAAACTAAATTTCCCTTATATCTATAAATGGACGTATTCGAATAACTGTTCTTTCTGCTACACAGGCAATTTTTCTGTATAACAAGGGACACTGTTCTGCACAGATCCTCTCGTAATCGGAAGGCTTTTGTAGACGGTCATTTTGTTGGAAAAGTTCAGCAGGTAAACCAGTCTCATTGAACCACTCAATGTCGACGTTCTTCAGCCCTATATGCCTCAACGTGATCTCCTCCAAGTGTGGATAACCTGGTACGCTGTTGATCGATGTAACGTAGGATACAGTGTTGATTTGATCCTCAAAATTCACTTTGTTTATGTTTATCTGTGTTTGATACTCATCGTGGATCACGTGACCTCCGAGGTCTCTTTCCGCGTTACTGACCATTCCCGCAATGACAAAGGGACCCGGTACTAGCAGTTCACTGTCTCTGTATCTAACAATATTGTGGTGGTGATCGTTGACGATCTTAAATAATTTGCACAACGATCTTGTTTCTGATTTACCGAAGACTTTACTGTCCTTGTGAAGTAGCAAATCGTTTGTATTGAGACGTATACAACTATTGTCATCTCCGAAGGAGAGTCGTATGGAAGAGCTGTTCTCCAGCACTTTGGTTCTCCAAGAAGGGCAAGTTATGGCATCTGAATCAATTCGGTCGGTTTCTCCTTTTTCGTTGTTGGAAGCTTCTTCGATTGCCAATGGTCCAAACATGGTCCGCTTACATACTGAAAACACAACCTCTTGATTCTGGTTGAGCAACTTGTGTGTTGAGTCTACAATCGTGTATTGTACTTCATTCCTAGCGTTCCTTTTATGAACAGCATAGTCTATGCGACAGGCATTTGTTAAGGTTTCTGCAACGTGTACTGGCAATAGTTGCACCGCGCTATAGCTACCTAGATGAACACGAGCATTTTCACTGAATGTGGATACAGACATTGCCAGAGCCAAGAGATTCAACATTAGGAATGGTACAGTGGTACCTTCTAACGTAGCAATGTTTAGCTGACTGGTGGCAATAGGATTTGTGGTGAGAAAAGAGCTCTCCCAAGCGCCCTTGTGGAAATCCGTGATGGTTAATTCTAATGGAGACTGCAGGATACTACCAACTTGAATCGTTTGCTGTACTGCTGATGTAGGTACTTGCGCGTACAAAACATCGTGGTGGGGTTTACCGAGAGAAGTGTCTCCGCCAATTTGTCTATTGATGATTTGAATTGCTTTCGATTTATGTGGTGGTCCGACCATTTGACGACTTTGTTGTATGGACATCTGAATCGTTGAAATGCCCTCGTTGGATGCAATCCTGTCGGCCCATTGAAGTTCTGTTGGGGACGGAGAGAACTGGCGATTTGCCAGCACCACTTGATTTAATGTCATGGCAGCCGTGCCTTGGTATCCGCAAGCTTTCATTTTAGAGTACAGCTCCTCGGTGGCCACATGGTCATCAATGTATTCACAAACTCCAGATATTGCCGGTATATTTGCCATAGCTGATGCAATAGACACTTGGCTTACTAACGCGTCAAATGGTGACGACTCGGACGTGCCTCTGCAATAGGTCATGAAATCACTTGGCCCGATTATCATGGCAGTATTTCTAATAGAGCCCTGCGCTATATCTTTAGCAGAGTAGTATCCCTCTGGTGTTTCGATTATTGGAACGAAACTAATAGATCCCACGGGTAGATTTTCATTCTCCTCCTGTTTCGTTGTCAGAGCCTCTAAATGTTTTAAATAACCAACGTTGTCCAGCTTTGAGAGTAAGAACCCCGTGACACCGGGCACGGTCATAGATTTGATATCACGTAACATTTCTTCGTAGCAATCATTACTGTTTAAGCGTACGAAAATTTGGTTTCCGCCAAATAAACCGCCATCTATTGCTTGCCGGTACTCGAGTCTCATCTTGCCTTTCATTTGTATGGGGACAGAATCTTCAAGGTCTAAAACAATGACGTCAGCACCAGAGGAGGCAGCTTTGGTTAATCCATCTCGTGTTTTTGTCGCAAAGAGCCACGAGCGAACGCTTTGATGAATACCTTTTTCTGGGTTATTGTTTTGTCGGCTGATATATCTTGATGTGACTTTACTGTGAAGGTAGTGGGAAAATTTAAGGAATTTTCCAAATTTGTGATATCTCCCAAGTAAGTAAACCATTATTTGCTTCCGTGGATAGTTTTGCCTATAATAAAATGACATGTATGTACAGAGACTGGGAAGGACACCGCAGCGGCAATTCGCTTAAAATGCGAAGCAGAGCAAGGTGAGATGTTGCGCAGACAAGGGTGTGAACGAGTGTTTGTTATTCTTTTGCCTTATAATTGGTAAGTAAAAGTTGTTTGAATGACGACATCTTGAAATCATCTCCGATCTTTGTTTTGTTTTGTTTTTATAGCTCATTAGTTCATGCAGACAAAGGGGACAGCTTTTTGATTTGTTGGTATACGACTTGGCATGTTTTATAATTGACCAATTGAGAATCACTTCGATGTTTTGGTCTTTAATTCCCAAATGTACGTGGAAAGCGTGGTGCATAATAATCATTTAGTTGAAGAGTAAAGGCTAATTTCCACTAGCACAACTTTTTAGACGCGTCTTTCTATTTCTATTTTGTTTTGTTTGTTTACTTTGATCATATGGTCAGTTTAATGTAATTTTCATTGGCGTGCGACTTTTTTCGCCGTGAACAAGCGATCGGATCCTATGTTCGCTGTGAAAAAAAGTTGAAAAGCGATTCTTGTTTTTTTAGACTAGTTTACTAGCCGGGTTTTATAAACTGCAATGCCGTAACTGTGTACATAATCATTGACATAAACTAACCTGCATATAGACCCCGTAACATACCAAAGTTTTTTTAGAGAACAATAAGAATACTGTGCGCTTTTCGCTTGCGCGAATTAATTCGCTTCGTGGAAATTAGCCTTAAAACCAATTTTTCTAAATGTTTATCAGTCATTAAAATTTAAAGGTCGATTAAAGAAGTGAGACAACGAAAACTAATGATGCATTTTAAAGAGTTAAGAGAGTTTAATAAAAGGAAACATTGTTTCATATAATGAGTTACATAAAATAAGGCAGAATCAGAAATAGACAGGATACCCGTCCTATCATTTTACTCATCCAGACTAAATTTATTTCGCATTATTCTTCATTGCTATTCTTTCACAATTTTTTACCAATTGTCGCGCATATTTTTATGTGAAGTTATTGTTGATAAGAAACGGTCGATTTTTTAAACACGCTGGTCTAACCATACTCTTATATGTGTGTGTTTTTTTGAGTTTGGATTTTTGATGGTTTTTTGTTTTGAGTAGTTTTAAGAGTATGGTATCCAGACTAAATCAGAAACAGATACAAAAACTTAATTTTTAAAAAACAGCTCAAAACATTAAATTACCAACTTCTTGTACTTACTTCTGTTTCGGTTTATTGTGAACTCTTTGCATAAAACAATATTTTCCTTTGTTAAACTCGTCAAGTGCCATTAAAATGCATCATCAATTTTCGTTGTTTCGCTTCTTTGATTGATTTTTAAATTTTAGTGACTAATAAACCTCTAGAAAAATGATGACTTCCAATTGATCCCAAAAGATGGTGTCAGAGGAATTCAAACAAATTCGTTTTAATTCAGAATAATCGATGCTGCATGGAACAAATTACCGAAGGACGTAGTAAACTCCAAAACAGGGCCCACGCTACCGGGGGGGCCAGAGGGGCCATGCCCCCCCACTTTTTTGCTAAGTAATGTTCCTTTTTATATTTTTGTAACGATCTATTCTTGTATCTATTCTTGTGGCCCCCTCACTTTTGAATTGCTAGCGTGGGCCCTGCAAAAACATTTACGCTTTCAAAAAGAAACTAGACGAAGAAGGGACGATCTACCACTGAAGTTCAACCATACATTATGAGCATTTCATAGAGGCAATTTATATGCCTGCGAATTGTAATTCTTCATAATAAAAAAAAATAATGATTTCAGATATGCAAACAATTGATGAGGTTATGTCGAATGTCTTAATAGACCTTATCGAAGTTCGCATGCTGGTACCAGTGCATGCTGGTACTATTGTATCGGGGATAGTGACGTCATGCTTATTCTCAAATGACTTTACATTTATTACTTATGGGGATGACTCTTTCAAGTAGAACAAAGCGTGATTCCAATGAGTATCGTTAGATTTTAATTTTCCCTCGATTCAATACCGACATACATTGCAACATAAAAAACTTCGATAAGGTCTATCGTTACTTTCGTCGTGTTATGTGACCCTTTCGAGGCTAATAATGGTTATGATGTGTTAATTATTGGATTTTTGGCAATACCAATATTTCTTGGAACCGAGATAAATAGCAGGAATCTCTGTATAAACCAGGGAGTCTGTTGGAATAAGGTATTTCGAATAGAAATCTGAAAATAGAAATATTATTCATAAAACCGACACCACTGAAAAAAAGGCGTAATAAGACTATGGTATAGTTTTGGTATAACGCACACGGCTTAGAGTATTGTCGAACACATTATATCATGTAGACGCTCTTGATTTCTTCTTATTCAAAATATTCATGAAGAAAGGACTTTTTGGATGTGTAGAAGTTGTGAAGTATAGACAGGTATCCTGGTTAAATACCATGTGGAAACGTCGAAAAAATAGTGTGTTCTTGAATGAAGATGGATTTCCACTTGTCCACTTTAAAACAGGACAAAAAGACAGACGTATAAGAAAAACAATTCGAAATTTAAGGGTTAAAAAAAATTGTAGAGATTCATTTTGTCAAATCATAGGACTTTTTATTTAGAAAGCAATAATTTTATCATTGCCGAAAATCTATACTGAAACGAATGTTCTGTCTGAATCCTAAAGAAATAAAAAAATTCTAAAGAACCCTGCAAAAACAAAGAGAAGAAATCATCATTACCTTTAACGCCAATATCGTCTTTGTGTCAACGTTGCTGTGAAGTATGATGCTTACTTTTGTAATGGGTCTGTGGTTTATATTGGCTCAACATCAGGCACGTTATCGTTAATAAAGATGCAGGGTGATTAATTTTCCTTCTTTTAAAGCTTTCTTTGTTGTGTTTGAAAACATTACAAAATAATTATAGATATTGACCGAAGCAACTAAATATTAGCTATATATCTAACTTGCGCCTATTCTGCGATGCGATATTCCATAATACCCGGAAAAACATAAGGTGCCTGTACTTTACAGAAATAATATCAGCTGACTTTGCTTTCACCTTTTTCACGTGATACCAAATGTTGTCTTTTAAATAAACAATATGTAGGATCCATTGTTTACTATATAAGAATTTCCCTTTTTTTAAATGGAGTCATCACTTGTCGTTTGTGGTTAGCCGTACCTGAACATATTTCACAATTTGCTGCACGCAGGCAAAGTTTATAAACATAAAACTTCTCTTTCCGCTAATTTTGTAAACCAAAATAAACAAACTAAAAACAATACTTTACGATAGCCTGTGTTTTTAACTAATCCCAACAGATAACACTCGTGTGTAGTTAGTGTAACAGTGTTAAAAATCAAAGGATTTAGCATCAGCGGCGGTAGATAGGACAGTTGTAAATAGCACTTCTAGAGGTAAAGATATACTATACTAAAATGATACGGTAAAGTTCTCTCGGATTATAAAAAAGAATCTCGATTTCCCGATTTCCCGAAAGATTCCAGTCTACGGCGTATTTAGAACACAGCCGCATACTTACACTAGTTTACTAG
>JAYRBV010107330.1:4357-14589 GCA_036023255.1 Mitrocomella polydiademata | reverse complement strand
TGATTTCAGTAGCCTAGTACTCAGACTACTTGAAAACTTTCGAGTTTTACTGTTTCTCGACTTGATTGACGAAAAATTGACCGTCAAACTTAGATTGAAGCAATCAAAATACGCGTATTTTGTTCCTTTTGCCATAAATTTATGTCCATGATTGTAGATACGATTATCATCAATCAATGATTATGAAACAAGCCAAATTTTAGAAATGAATTCTATAAAAATATATATCAATGAGGGACCTAGGAAAACTCAGTTAGAAATCTTTTTAAGGCATTCTCTTGTTACCAGAAATTTTTGTTAGAAATATTGTATTGTCGTTCGTATTGACTTTCAGAAAAAATTTTAATTAAAAATTAGGAAAAATTAGAAATGTTTTTCACACTGACTGGGGTGGGGGTGGATATAACAATATTCAAAGAGTTACATTTTATATCAATTTATAGAAAAAGTTCAATTTATTTTGTGTTCGGATGGCTGATTAGAAATTATTCGAAAGTGTATAATGTACCAGCCTTTCAGGGGGTTTATACTTTCGTATGATTTGCAACGTTGCTAGAATAACAAGAATTATCGGTATAACCAAAACGATGATTCCTATATGCGATGAGGTAATTCCTTTACTCATCGGAATCATCTTTTTCACTATTGGTTTACTGCAATTTGTTCCTTGCCAGTCACCATTACAAATACACGACTTATCACGTGACACTTCATTCAAAACACAAATCCCTCGCTGGTTACAAAACGCATGATCACAAAGACTCTTTCGTTCGAGTTCACAAAACTTCCCTTCGTATACTTTTGGGCAATAACATGAAATTGAATCATCTCTAAGCGCTACTTGGCATATTCCTTTGTGTTGACATGGACTAGTAACCATGCATCTTGACATACCAGGTCGCGTGAAATGTTGACAACGTTCACCCGTGAAATATGTTGGACATTTGCATCGATACGTATCAGTGGAAAGTTCAATACATGTACCTCCGTTATCGCACTTTCCTTTCGTACAAACTTGACAGGGTTGATCTTGGTAGCAATCCGCAGAATCCACGCCACATGTAGGACCTTTATAACCGGGGTGACAGAAACATTGAAATCCCTTATTATTTGATTGACATACGCCCCCGTTTCTGCAAGGTTGAAATCGGCAATAGTCACAGGAAAAGGAGTTTGACTTTTCCTTGAAATGTTTCTCAACAGCCGTAAGGAGCAGATATTCTTTGTTATGGCGACCTTTGTAGATAACACATTTATCGTCAGATTTAAGAAAACCCATTTTCAAAGCTATAATTAAGTTGCATTTACAGCGAAATGTATTTCCCGATAAGCCGATGTTCGATGATCGACGTTTGCCACTAAATTTAGAAGAATATTCTAGAAGTTGTTCTGGAAAATACTCCAATCGGTTAAAATTAAGGTATAATTTGGTTCTTACTGTGTGAAACAGGAACTTTTTGGTGACCATTGAGATCTTGTTGTATGACAAATCCACCCTGTCTAGCTCTTTCAGATAATTCAGATCGTATGGTACTTCAGTTAAATTGTTGTTTCGTAGGGATAATGTTTGGAGCATCGAATCTTCAGAATCGAAGGTGCCTTGGTTAACTTTTGATATGTTGTTGTCAGCAAGAATTAACGTTCTTAAATTGTAAAAGTGCTGAAAAGCTGACTTGTCAATATAGCTAATTCTGTTCGCACTCAATATCAAATCATCATATCTAGACCAGTTTTCTAAAAAGGATCCTAGAGAGTAGTTCAAATCGCCAATGAAATTATTGGATACGTCCAGTTTCGTCAAATAAATCGAATCTTGATTGCTGGCTCTCAGACGAGGAAATTCGTACAGTTGGTTATTCCTGATGTACAAGGTACCAATAGTCAAGACTGTGTTTTGGTAATCTGACGAGCCTACTCCTTCGTACGATTGAGTTGAAATACCAGTAAAATTGTTATTACTTAGATCGATAGTACCGTAATAAGACCCGTATTCCAAATCAAACCGTATCGAAGTAATTGCATTATTTGACAAGTTTAAAACGTTGGTGCTGTATCTAGGAGTAACTTGACCACTTGAAAATCAAGACAACTGACAGTGACACTGTGTGTATAAAACGACAACATAAAATGCAATATCAGCCATTATCATATAATAGGAAGAAATTATTAATTAAATCAAATTGTTTAAATGCGTCACGAGATGAAGGAATCTGCATATGTAAGCTTTATTTAAACTTTTACTTAAACTGTCGGCCTAAAATCCCCTTTTCTGGACTCAGGAGAGGTCAGAGGTCCATAAAACCTCGAGACCTGGTTGGGGTATACTCAGGGGCGGATATACACGATTTTTCTATAGCGACTCACAAATTTCTTCTAAAATTTCCAGCGTGTCCCGCGTGGTCAAACATTTTGGCCGTATTTTGGCCGCGCGGAAATTTTTGTAGGTTTTCAGGTGCCTCGCGCGCTGCATGCGAGGAACCGTAGATTACTTCTGAGAATCGCTAGCACTAATATATACTAGATACTTAGAAAGTCTATGAATTTAACCACTGATCACTTGTGGTGCGGACTGATTTCATACTTATAAAACTAATAGGACTGGAGTCTTCTGTTACAATGAATGGACGACAAGGGTTCTACCTCCAAATTAATTGAGTTTAATCAAATTCTTTGGGTTTACTTGCACAGAAAAGGCTTTTTCGTTTTGATTCGTTCCTGCAAGAAACATCAATTAATTTAGTGTGGAGCAGTTGAAAGTTGAAAGCAAAAAAATAAGCTGTTAGCCAAACCCTGCACCCTACTCCCATCGCCATTCGATTTTCCACACGACGAGGGCGGGGCGAAGGAAAAACATGTGCTATGTTCTGAATAGTACACACTATGTTACTACCGCTGCTACTGAAAATTCACAATCAGTAAAGTTTTAACCCTACTCTCTTATTCAATATCAAACCAAATGTAAAAGATACAATTAAATAAAATAAATAATAAATAAATTAGTATTAATATCGTATCGTATTTTATCAAAAATTCTAAAATACAAATTTCTACGAACTTTCATATAAGTTTGCAGTTCAATTGGAACTTAATTTTTCTTTAACTTAAAACTTTTATGTAAATACTACCAAACTCTGAAGATTCTGTAAATTAGAAACATTTTCCGTACAGCACTGTAATCTGGTACAGGCTATGTTAATACACGATTAATATTATTTTTAGCTGACAGGTAATTGATCACCTGAAAACAAAGCCTCCTTCCTCACCGCTTCGCAAAAATTAGGTGAGCGCAACACAGCGTTGGGTATTGGTACACATCATACAGAGGTACAATTCAACGAACATCATTTTCTGATTCAGAAAAAGTGTCTTTTTACAGTGCCAGCATTTGGTTGTTGGAGACTGTCCGAATCCACCGTGGCGTTGACACAAATACGCTTTACTCTTGTCCGATTTGAACGCCACGTACCGCCCGCATATGACGCATAGATCGCGCGTACGGAAGTTGGATGAATTGAATACTTTCTTCATATCACACTGTGTACACATGTGGATTGGTTTACGATTTTGAGGTTGGTGCATTATGGAAGTGTAGCATCGAAATTTCTAGAAATCAATGAAAAACCCATCAGTTGCTAGTATTAGGTGGCGTATCTAAACGAGGCGAAGTGAACTCAAGGCCGCAGTGAAATTTTAAGGCGGGGTGAAATTGTGAAAATCGTACGGTGTTTACATATGATATTCTCATTACAGTTTGATTGTGTTGTTCTAACATCTACCATTTTTATTAAATTGAATTATTATCATGTTCGCACATGCGCAGTTAAGTCTTTTCGTTATACTTTACTGCAGCCGTAAGCGTTTACATGGAAAAAATGAGAAAACTTGACTGCACCAGCAATCTCACGTCTGTTCCTCAAGACCGACGTGAAACTTAAGCTGGAGTGAAAGTCAATGCACCTGAATGCACCCGTTTTTATAAGGAGTTCTGTTGACACAGACATGAAATTTCACGCCGCTTTGAAACTTCACTGCGACTTGAATTCAAGACGTTGACATTAAACTAACCTGCAAATAGATCCCATAATATCCCAAGAAAAAATATTTCTTAGCTAAATTCCGACCCGGACAATACTCTCCATCTTTGTGCTTAAATATCGTAATTGCGCGCTACACAGAGCATTATACGTTTCTGCTTGTGACATACTTATAATATAGGCTAATAAATTAGTCTAATCGCCAATGAAATAAAATAATAGTCGTATGAGTTAGAAATCGTTTGGGAAGCTTTGGCTTAGTTAGAGTTTTTAAGAGGGCTGGGATAGGTTTATAAAAGGGCGCGAGCTTATAAATGGCAAACGCAATAGCATCGGCAAAAAATGTTTACAGGTAACAAAAAATTTTTTTTCGAATAAACCTATTATCTGGAATATGTAAACAACAAACTTACGGCAAGGGTGAAGCTTTTCTGTACATCTTGAATTTTCTTGCTTCTCGGATCTTGCCGGAAGAATTGAATGAGTTTGTGTACGGATTTGGATTTAGAAAGATGTGTAGTGATGGCTTGTGCTGTTCTATAATCATTGTTTCCATGCTGAAGGAAATATTCAGCCAAACGTGAGTGGAATCCAGTTACTAGTACATTCATTGTTGTTCCAGTGTCTTCTCCTTGCTTCTTCATATCCTCTTGAATTGCCTGGAATTCAATAAAGTTTCAAGCAAATGTGTACTTTAAGGGCAGAAAGTTCGCGGTCAAAAAGTTTTACGTTTTTTTGCCCATTTTCGCGAAAGTCAATGCCTTTGGAGATTTTAAGTCAGTAAAACGCGAAAGTTTTTTTCCACAAAAACGAGGATTTGCGATTGGGAGGCAAACTTGCTAAGCGACTAAAGCATTTACCTGGTAAATCGAGTTATGCATGAATGTGTACACGTGTTCTTCTCCGCCTAAACCAGTGTTCATTAAAAACAATTTGATTTTCCTTCGTATTTTAATCCAAGTCATCATCGGGAGAGTTGTTAGTTCTTCTTCTTCTGATTCATCGCTTGTGGTGGTCGAAATGAGAAGGTCGCGAATCTCAGATTCTTTCAGCCCCGCATCAGCGAAGAATATGTAATATAAAGCCTGGAATATAACCAAAAGAAACATAAAAAATTTCAGTTTGCAATCTGATTATTTGGGATTGAATTTGCCCAACATTCCGTTTGTGCGAAATATACTGAGAGGTTAATCTCTAGGAGTTCTTTGTACTAAAAAAAACTAATGAATTGAATTAAATCTTACATCTTTAACTTTCTCTGTTTCATCTTCTCGGATAATTCGTTCCATCATCAAACCAATTAGTCCAGAAATTGTTTCTATATACAAGCAAACAAAAAAATCATTAGGGTGACATTTTTTCCTGGAACGCAAATCTAGGCTTGAAATAACTAATTTTAGTAATTTTTTTTGTTCTCAAATTAACCATCAGTTCATACCTGGTAACTTGTTGATATACTCGGTCACTTGTTCAAACACACCAAACACTCGTAACTCCTCACATGCTAACGACAACCATAATGGTGACGCAGCTGCGTCCATTGAAATGAGACTTTTCAATTGTTCTCCGTCAAGTTTCTTATTAAACCTTGCAAAAAGAGCGTTCACAAGCTCCTGACGACACTCAAAATCAAAACCAGATAGATTTATCTTCTGACAGATTGCTTCGAATTTGTTCATGGTGCGTGTAAACTCTTGACCGAAATCAGGAGTGCAACTGATGACGTAACGAACATTAAGATCAGTAGAAGGGACTGGTAACCAATCACATGATTTGCCCTTGTCGTCACTGAATTGGTTGATTGCATCAAGAACTAAAGTAAACCCGGGGTACTTTTCAGCCACCAGGCGTAGTTGTGCTAAGAAACACAATTTCAATTTATCATAATCTTGGAGAATTTCCTTATCGGGTAGTTCTTGGTCAAGTATTTCGACTATTTCTTCACAAAATCGCTGCATCACAATCATAGTGTCTGTGGAACCGGTAACCGAACTGCAGAAGTTGTACAGACACGGTACATTTTGCTATGGAGGTAAAAAGAGAAAATTTTGACGTACATACGTAAAATATAGTCTACTAGCTGCTAAACGCAGCGTTGGACGCTCCGAATGTACACTGCTTGCGCCATAAAACAATAACAACCAAACATTAATACCATGCGCTGCGCGCCAACACTCGGCGTTCTTAAAAAGAGCGCGCGCCTTCCATTTCGGTATTTGTTTGACGTCAATGATATGAAGTCATCTCCTTTATAATAGCGTAAGAGAATTCTGTGAGCCATTACTATGGTCGCACTTACCATCCGTTTTGGAGCGGCTTCTTAAAACCCGAAATACAACCAAGAACAAACAGGACCGATTCTTTGCCCGGGGGTTTCTTTTATCTTAATCCTATATTTTTTGTACAGCTTTGTATATTTTTATACCTCCCCGTGAATATCTCAACCGCCGAATAAGATTTCAATATAACTACAATATAATATAATATAACTACATGTACGTATATGTTACCAGTAGAAAAATTTTCGATCCGCTTTTTTTACATTTTAAATATCAGATTGGTAAAAAAGCGAAAAAAGACCCTGGGAACGAAGTTGTAGAAAAATGCCAGGCAAAAAGATCATTTTTTTCTCGTTACCTCCTTCAATTTCATGACATAGTTAGCAACTAATGAAGATTTTCCATTTCCTGGCTCGGAAATTAGGAACAAAACCCTGCTATTGTCATCCGTTTCTTGGTCGTCACTGTTGCTGTTCTTAATGAAATGCATCATGGTCTCCAATTCTTCCTTTCGACCAATCAGAAATTGCCCTCTTTTTTGTACAAATGCCTCTTGTTCAATTTCCATCCTATCTTTAGGGGAAAGCTCGATTTGAAGCTCACTCGTGTTTTCACCCAATGTCTCCTGCACATAGGCTTTGATTCGCTTTTTAAAGAAGTCAGTTACGTTGCTTGCAAAATCTTCTAGATCCTCGAAGGAAACCTAAGGATTGAAATGGTGCAATTTCAACATTTCCATACTTTTCATTTTGTAAGAAGTATATAGGACACAGGTTAAAATAAATTAAAAAAAAGTTGCTAAACAAAGATGACGATCCGTAATAGATTGTCCCAGATCCCCGGTACGGTAAATATGTCATGTATAGTCCGGTATACTCTATTTGTCCGTAATACCTAAAGTACAGTGTGTCAGTATTATATCCTAATGCATAAATATAAATATAAAATATGAATAATTTAGATTGTTAGTTATCATATTATCAAGTGAGGTTTCATTTTAGTAAATAAACATCACTTGTATAACCCATGTTCTAATGCAAAAAATAAAAATCAGGTTGGGTGTCAATTTTCTTATTATCTTTCACGGAAACACTTGAAACACGAAAGAACAGGTTCGAAAAGTAAATTCTTGTAATATTATTATTCTAACTGGTAAACCAGCGTCGCAAGGACGCTGACTAGAGACTGCTTTAAGCCCGTCGTTAGAACGCGCGCCTTTCGGGCTTACTTGTCCAGAAAAAAAAATGTCGGAGAATTTTTTATTTTTTTTACATGAATTGGAGAAATGCGTACATAGTTAGATAGATAAATACAAAATACGACTTTTATTATATAGAAGGTCAGCGGACAATAGTCTATAATATAAAGCCACAAACTAAAAAGTCTTATGATCTCTCTACGTCTATCTCATCTCTGTAGCTTTTTCGCCTGACAACATTTCCATTAGCTTTCTGCTTCAGTTGTTTAAGGTTGATTTCCACTTGTCCACTTTTAGACAGGACACGGGTAAAAGTATCATGTCCTATTTGTCTCGGCTGTCTCAACTCTGTGCCGAGACAAAGGTTGAATTTAGTTCAACTTTCCCGGGACAGGACAGGACAGATCATAGCCAATCAAAATGGCGAGAACAGCTTTTTTATTGTTTAAAGCGAACCAATCAGATTTCAGTATAGCTTTTTTTACCGTATTATTATGTCCTGTTCTGTTGATGGCCAAAATGCAAAACAAGTGTAAATCCACCTTTAGAATCAACCTTTAGAAACCACCTGATACTATACCTGCAGAGATCATTTTAAAACCTTAAGAATATTAACAGTCATCTGACCGAGTGATACTTAACAGTGTCAACAAGAATGTGCCCCAGCCCATAAACTTCAACAAACTTCTCCTTACAAACCCGCGATGTATGTTTAACATCCAAATAACATCCCGTTCTTACGAAGAATGTGCATTCTGTACTTTAGTGCCGGTTGAATGGGAAAGACCACTCCCTTTTAGTTACCTTTTCCATTCCTGTTGAATTTTCTACACCAGTTATTTTTGATTGGTATTCAACAATTTGTTTGGGGAATATTTCACCAAGTTCTTCTTTCAGTCTCTACAATGATAAATCAAGGTGAATTGTCAATCACTTCATCGAATAAAAGATTTGAACCGAAGAACTATTTCACGGAACACTGATTGTTAAGGAGCGTTTTATCAGAGATTACCCGATTTTATCAGAGATTACCCGAATATTATTGGTACATTTTAAAAGCATAGGTAATACCTGGGCGTTTAAGCAAGAATACCCAGTACACTCCTAATGGCTAGCGAGGTTAGCGAATGTTCGACCAATGATTTTCATAAGAAGTACTTCGGCCCTGATTATATGAGAGGGTTGGCTCGGTGCGGGCTCGTTTTCAACCCGGTACCAACCCGCTATTATATGGAAAATATTGAGGCGAGCTGAAACCGCGCCAACCCGTTTTTAGCCGTGCTTTTTGTTGGGAATTACAACAAAGAGAACTACTTCGCATGCGCCAACCCGGTTATGACTCGTTTCTGTCCCGGGACAAAATATTACATGAGCGAGCCAACCCGCCGGGTTGAGAAAACGCGAGCCAGCTCGGCAAGTGAACCAACCCGTTTACAACCCGCCTCATATAATTGAAATATCTTGTTAGAGCAAATCTCTGCATCAGGCGAGCTGTGTTTAAAAATAGCGCCGGGTTGAAAACGAGCCAACCCGTCTCATATAATCAGGGCCTTAGTTAATGAAAAAATATTATAAATAGTTCGATTTAATAGTAGAAAATCAAATTATCGGGTTCGAGTCATCGGACATACACTTATAGTAATTTTTGACAAAATTTTCCTTAAAATTATGCCCTACCAATAAACTTTGTTTTGCAAACAGCGGAGAATCAATGAAAGATGACTCAAAGTTTTTTGGTATCCCTTCCAGCGATTCTTCCTTGCGTACAGTAAACATTGCATTTTGTGACGATGTTCGCAAAGCAGCCTGAATGATTTCCATGTGAGTGATGGATGTTGGGTAAATCCAATCGAACTTTTGACGTGTGTCCATGGATAGATACTCGTGTGTTGGAACCCAACCGTATCTAAAAAGAAGACCAGATTCAATAGACCTTTCCGGAAATACCGTTATATTTTATTACACATATTTATGTTATATTTTATTATTATTATGGATTATTTATCCAGGATAGCCTCTTCAGTTCTAGTGAACTGCTATCAATGAGGATCCTGCCTTCCTTGCGAAACACCCACAAAGAAGCCTTATAGAATTAGCCGTGATTAGCAATTTTCACCAGCGAAAACCTTGCGGCGGGGTTGAACCTCAGTCCTTACGATTCTAAGTTCAGCGCCTTAACCACTCGACCACGGATCCATTAGATCAATCTCGGTATCAATGTGTATGCATTTTTGTTACACATAGGTGAATTTGTTTTCAAATATGAAACTTAATTACATGAAGACGATAGATTGACCTTAGAAATCTACAAATAAATGACGGCATTACGGGAAAGGTTTCTTTAGTATTGAGACTGAACGATAATAACGCGGTTAAATAAATTGTTGACTAGCGCCTCTGCGACGATTCTGAAAATAGTATCCCACCCTCGTGGCTTTACTAGCCCATATACGTGTTCAGTCACCTGGGTAACGATTCTATTGTTTCCTCATCTATTTCCGCTATTTTAAAATAAAATCATACGATGGCTACGGATCAAAATTTTGTTGGCGAATATAACGAAATTAATTCACGCAAACGTTAGTCTCTCTACGCAGAATTAAATTTTCCCCGTAAATTACGATATACGATAATTTTCCAGAATTTAAAACCCAGTAAACCGTAACAAACTCTACTTTACGGCACTAAAAAGTTGAGTCGTGTGAACAGGCTACGCAAACG
>JAYRBV010107219.1:0-14590 GCA_036023255.1 Mitrocomella polydiademata | reverse complement strand
AACAACCAAACAACTAGGATCCATTCATTTTAACGTCCCTCAACCTCTAGAAACTAAAAAACTGACCTAGTTGTCTTATTTTTGTATTTCGTAATAGACCCATTTGTGTTGGATAAAAACGATGGACTGGGTTTATCTTGCCTTAAGCACCACTCTCCTGCCTACAGTTAAATGATCAAGTAAATTATGCATAGATGAAATTCTTCCACTAACTAAGCCCCTTCATAATTTGCATATACTCATCATCAATTTCCGATTATTTTTGTTTCTAATTAAGTGTACACACATACTTTACGCACTCGTAGTCAGAAGTCATACAAGTAACGTACAAATGACATTCATGCTTCACGCTTGTTAAAAAAACAGGACAAAAGTATAATAGTTCAAACTCTATAACGGTCACTCATCCATTGTCTTTCCGAAGTTTGTAAACAAAACAAAATCGGTTGTCACAATTGTTGCAAATTATGTCGTCGTTTTTCTAGATCCCGCCTCCCTGTTATCAAAAGTAGCGTGATAAATCATTAGTCGCATACAATATAAATTGTTTTGGATTTGTGCTTTTTTCTTATTACCAATTTAGACATTACCATTATTAGAGGTTTATTGAGGTAGTACGCATCTAATCGGCGTGGAAGGAAGATACTTAATACAATACGCAAGACTGACGATTTGGTTTTTATTTTAGACAGCCACTGCACGAACGAAGAATGACGAAGAGTATGAGGTTGAATTTTCTTTTCATCTTCTTATTTACACTGGTGTGTTTATCAGTGGCTTCAAGTAATAACGAAGGTAAGCTTAATTATTTACTTATTTATTGATCTATTTATTTAAAAACTACCATGTAATTAACGAGAGCCTCGCGGCAGTGTTTAAACCTGAGACCTTTCGATCCCATCTTTAGCGTCTAACTCGCCTACTCGACCATGGATCCATATACTTCATAATCAGGGTATCATGGCTTGTAACAAAAACACATTCATTAGAACGTCATTTCAATATGCTCAATATGTTTTGGGATTTTTAAAGCTATCCGAAAATTTGTAGCCTGCACCAAACTCTGATTAAAGAAGAAATAAAGAAATAAATTTTCCGTACCGCACGGCGATCTGGTACAGGCTTAAAATTTGACATTTTGTTCTCTTATCAGAATGGGAATTTGGTGGGAGGAGTATTTCAATTTTAACTTTCCTGAAGCGCGTGTATATAGATAGCCGTCATTATGGATATTTGTTTTATCTCGATTGAATATTGATAGAAATAATTTGATAAATATCACACTATAGCTAGCTACTAATTATATATATTTTTAATGATTCTTTTGATGACTATCTCATCGGCTACCCCGCCTCCACGTTTTGGTATTTCTGGAATCAAATCCGCATCAACTGTAGTGTTCGTACGTTTAGAGAACTCCCTAAAAACTCATTTGAAAATCAAAGTGTTTGTCACATTTGACGCTAGTTGTAATTCGAGTAAACAAGCCATATAGTTGCTAGGGTTGTTGTTGCTAGGGTTGTTGTTTTTACCAATAATGCCAATATCAAAGCACTTTTGGAGAGCATTCTCGAATAATTAATTAATTAGATCATCTATGATACGCCGTGCCACGGAAGGAGGTCATTGGAAAGACGCACGAGTCAAAGAGCTTCGAGAGGATTCCTGCATGACGACCTCCTCTTTTCCTAGAACTCAGTCTCTTTACTTTATAGCTTACCCGTGCGGTACGGAATTTCAATCTTCTTCGAACCGTCTGGGATAAGCCTGACCCTCGTAGCTATTGCTTTATTGTCAAAATGTGTAAGAAAAAGATAAAATGTCTGGGAACAACACAAAAGTCTTGATGGATAATTTTTTATGTTGTGAATTGAAAAGGTTTTAACGCAGAGAAACGCGGGGTTTGCTGTGACGAAATCAGCAAGTAAAAAGTGATAAAAGCGTTTATTGGCTCTTTAGGCGTCTATTTAAGTTGATAGAAAATATTGCATGCAATCTATTATTTGCGTGCAAGTTTTGAAACGAGTCAGTAAAATAGAAGTGGATTATTTATAGTGTGGGGTCAGTAAAATAGAAGTGGATTATTTATAGTGTGGGGTCAGTAAAATAGAAGTGGATTATTTATAGTGTGGGGTCAATTTTCTCAAAGGTATTTCGGTATCATTTATTTTGGTTTCACATAAGTTTTAAATAATTGAGAAACTTAAGCTTTCATTCCAAACCGTTTGAACTTACTAAAAATAAATAAAAAAAAATCTGCTTTCACTAAAATAGATGAGGCACGAGGAGAATGTAAGCTTGTTCCTGTTGTCAAGTGATTACACTTAGCATTAAAAAAGGGAGGGATGCAGGATTTTGGGAAAGTGAAAATTATACCATTTTGTAGAGAACACACCCCTACCGGCCTTTCCTATTGTTGCGTATCTAAAATTATTCTCACGAGGAAAGAAAGGTCAGCTACTTAGGCTTGAATACCTGGATGTCTGTCGAGAAAAGTGTCCAGGCTTAGTTCCCTGTCAGTACCCAGGGGGACTTAATTAATTGTTTGATGTCAACACCCCATTATGTGAGGACAATTAGTCCACTTCCTTTCTTAAATTGCAAAAAAAGTGCAATAAATCAGATTCAAATGATGCAAATGCTTCAATTAATTCCTTTCAAACAGAAAAATGATTTATGGTATGGAAATACCGCATTTCAATACCAATATCAACACTACACTGCACTGTGGTTTCCAAGCTAATAAATTACTTTGAGCAAGTCATTATTGGAGCAACTCCAAAGAAAAAGTAAATTTATTGCCGTTTATAAAAAAATTGCTCGGAGTTAATTTTTAGTCTTTAAGCGGGGGTTTCGTGTTTTCCGCCGGAGTAACTAGGGCGTAGAATGTAGTTTAGGAAAACGGAGATTCTGTTTTACCTTACTTTTCATTTTGTATTCGAGCCTTGGCAACTGTCTCCAATCGCATCACACGTCAGTCATCAGTCACCACGCCTGTCATTCCGCTTGCAATTATTTTCTGTTTATCAAATAACATACATTTCTGGTAATTGCATATTTACCACATATGAAAATTTCTTGCTTTGGTAAATAAGCCCATTAAAATCATATTCATTTCATACATTTTGCGGTTGATGAGATCAGATTTGTTTTCCAGCGTAAAAACATTTTGAGAATTCTTTACTAACCCCCGGAACTCTTCATTATTTTACTAATCAGGGGGAGAGCTACATTTATAATGACCAAGTAAGATTTGGCAGATTTCCTGGTAACTTTCAAATTGAATCACAATGATATCAGAACATTTTTACCCAGGATAGCCTCTTCAGTTTAGTGAACTGCTATCAATGAGGGTCCTGCCTTCCTTGCGAAACACCTACAAAGGAGCCTTATAGAATTAACAGTGATTAGCAAATTTCACCACCTAAAGCCTCACGGCGGGCGGTTGTTGAACCTCGGACCTTTTGATCCTAAGCTCAGCTCCTTAACCACTCGGCCACGGATCCACATTATTAATTTTAGTATTCTAAATTTGTTACTTTTTTCTTATCGTAGAATGCAAAGATCAACGGGATCGATGTAGTGCTGTTCTATTCTTATGTAAACAATACCGAAATTTCATGGTCAAAAACTGTCGAAAAACTTGCAAATTTTGTAACATCAATGAGGAGGTAAAGGTGATTGTTAAAAGAAGATTAGGAACTGGTAAGTCAATGTTGAAAGGGTGGTCTACCCAGTTGATTTTCCTAATTTTGGGTAAGATTCTAGAATTTCATTACAATACAGAATGGCATGGTTTGGAAAAAATACGGCTTGCAAAATATCGTATTGTAAAATATTTTTAAAAGGGTTTCTAACTTTTTACTTGAATTTCAATTTTGTGAGCCAAACTTTTTGGCGAATTGTTTTGTTATTTAAGTTTTCATTATAATTAATAATTACTGTCAGCGACAGCTTCTCCAGTTCAATTAAAATAAAATTGCATGTGTATGGATGCACATTTCGTTGGATAATCACCAACACTGGGATTTGAATGTATTGAAATGGGTTTCAATTTAATGGTGCCATTTTAATATATTGATATGTTTTTGGAAACATATTGCGAGGATTGTTTCTGTAGTATAGTATATCTTTTTAATTCTTTTTCCTTTTCATATTATTTTAGATTCCAATAAAGGTCCCTCGGTTGGAAGCAAGAAGAAGGGAACAGAAAACAATAAAGGACCCTCGGTTGGAAGCAAGAAGAAGGGAACAGAAAACGACGAAGAAAATCATAGGATACGAAAGAAAATCAGATCGATGCTAAGGAGATACCATGGGTTAATATAGACTAGTAAACAGAAACAAAAAGGGATGCAGTATCCCATGGTAACCAGTCATTCCGACATTACGTCATCATAGGAGGGTAACTATAAGAAAACATCCATCAAAAAGCAGACACGGAGAATGTTGCGATTAACAAACTAAATAGGACGAACAGAAATTTGTGATAAAAAAACATGTGTTGGAAATTGTTGAAATTCTTTACAAATAAATATTTTTACTCGAGATGGAAAACAGGAAGAAAATAAAGAGTCGGCGGTGAGCTCTTAGTATATATTGGCCTGCTTTTTAAGTCACGAAGTCACATGTTCAGTCCCAGGAATTCCGTTCGTCATTTCTTTATTTCAACGGAATGAAATCACTTCTCAATTTTTTTTATGCCAAGTAGTAGGAGATAAAAGAAAACAAACTGTAATTATTATAACTTATGACTTTTATATATATAAAATTGTAAATAATTAAAAATATTTTTATGTAGACATAGTTTTATCAAATTCTTTTTATATAAAATCGACGAAGTGGTTTCAACAGAAATCTCAAATAATATGACAAATGAACACAAAATATTAAAACATCTTAAAGTTTTCTTTTTCCATTATAGAAATGTATTACCCCTAATATCAAATTATTTGTAAAATCGTATTTACTGATACATCATATGCTTACGCTTTCGTTTGTAGAAGTAAAATTCCTTTTCGTAAACGAGCACAAACTCATCTCGGCAAATCACGAAATATCAATTTCAGTCCGGTCCAGTCCGGTTACAAAATTGTAGTTGAAGTAAAATTTCAATTTTTTCCTTGTTTTGCTAAAAAAGATCGAAAAAGTTCCTCTAAAAGTTATCAAAATCAATTAATCTACTATATAGTTAGTTCCGCTAAAGATTGACAATTTTAAATTCTAAAAATATTGACCGGTACATATCCGTCGGTTCTTAAGGGTAGTAACCTCATATTGAACGGTTGAAGCCTTCAATTAACGGCCAACCTATATGCATGTACTGGTTTTATCTTGTGTATTTTATTTTATTATGACAACCCTTTCACCAGGATATTTCAATATTGTACTGATAACTTCGCTCATTCGAGTTTTTAAGAATATTTTTGAAACAATTGGAAAGGATTGCAGGATATTGTATTTATACAGGGTGTATCAAAAAAAATCTACTTTTAACAATAGATTTCTATTGTTTCGAGAAGGTTTTTTTTGATACACCCTGTATATAATGAAATCAGTCGTTAGTTTTTGTAGAATATTTGCTCAAAATATGAGAGAGATAAGAGTAGTATATCAAATTATGATTCCAATTATATGGGCGTTCTATTAAACCAGAACTCACCAAGTAATCTCACATATCAAAAATATTGTCATTTTAATTTCATCAAATGATGGCCGCATATTTAACACTGTGGTTAGTTGGCGAATGATCGCCGCACACTGTGGTTAGTTGGCGAGAGAAAGGAAAGAAACCATTAAAATATTGATGAGAACATTTATAATAAGCACCTTTGACGTCAGAGTCACACCTGAGACTAGAATTCCAGACACGATTAACAGGAAAAAAATATTTCCCGTTCCAATAAAGCTATTTTTAAATACTCACATTTTAAGTTTTAAACTTTCACAGTGAAAATATGGTCTATGTTCAATTTCTCAATTCTGATATCTGAAGAAGCAAGCTATGAGTAGGAAGCCATGTTGAACAACGTTCTATACTCGAAATTGACCTTTCGTTTTTTCATCAGAGGCTATAAAGTCTTGACTAAAACGTAAGAAAATAAGTGATTGCCCTTGAACTGTGGAATCTCTTCAAGTTATATCTTGATGAACATTTCTAAAGATTTACACGAACCGATATTCGACGCAGCGAACATTCATTTATGGTCCAAAGAAGATGTGAAACCATTATTTGCAGAAATTCCAAAGCAGGTGTTGTTAATAGAACTGTTTATCACTGTGAATGCTTGCAGAACAGTGTTTAAGTGATCTCGCGGCGGTGTAGAAGCTGAGAACCCTAAGCCCAGCGTGTGATATTGAGTTACAACTATTAGTAATGTAACCATGATCACTGATTTATTTTTGACAACTCTGTTGAGATTTAGAATTTGCATAATTTTAATATAACATTTTTTTGTCCTTGGAAACCTTGAATATCAAGCAACAATTATTAACAGGTATTGTAGTTGGGTGGTCCACTAACAGTAAGACAATTGTTATTTCTACCTGTAGGTATGAAAAAGGGAGGGATGGTGGAAGGGTATCTATGGACAGGGTGTCTCGTTACCTTTGCTAGAATGGATAGGTACACTGCAATTCGGTTATGAGTCAAACCGAAGACATTACAACAAACACACCTGGACTGATATCATTTCTTTCATTTTGTATTTTGACTGACTGACAAATAAGAAAGTGGAATATGATGACATTAGATCAACGTTATTTGGATGTTAACAATCAGAATGTTGATGCAACGTTAAGTTTTGGGTTGGAACTTATAAACACGACAACCTGATTATACAACATTCAATTTGTAACCAACGCGTGTCGCGGTAATTACAAGACCGTAGGAGTGATTTAATTAATAGTCATTATTCCAAGGCACCAAACAATAGATTCTATTACAATGTGAAGAAAATTGTAGCGAGGCACTTTTTTTGCGGTACTGCTAGACTTAACCTCATAGAGTCACTAGTCAATTTTCTAGGGATTATGTTCAATTATTTGAAATAGTTTGTTTATGATTGCCTCATTTTTATCATTAATGTATGTCTAATTTCTTTTTGTTTTGATTGCTTGTTTACATGATCTTGGTCATACAGCCATACTTAGTTTTTGAATCATTCTACAGAAGAAACAATTTAACGTTGAACTAATTTTGCGCCTAATCAAATCTTCTGTCATAGGAAATTGACAATTCAACTGTAATAAACAGGAAATTGAGTGCAATAAAACTTGTTCACTGATGCAATTGGCTGCGGACCAAAGGTTCAGAGAAGCAAAATTCCAAAGGTTTTAGTAACACTCGTAATTTTAGTCGTCAAATTCATAATCGAAATTAAATAAATTCTTTCCAAGAAACATTTTGCAAAGATTTTAACATATTTGATAAAAAGTTTCTTTTGAGGGCCACCTACTGCGAGGGCAATATTTTCATATTTCAACATAATGACATTTTGAAGACTTTATAAGTCATCAATCATTATGAAAATTGCAAGTTATTGGGGTGTCAAAAATTATTCGCAAATATAACGACTTTTCCATTTAACCGCTATTAAATTTCTAAACACTTCGGAAAATTCTTTCCGCCCGCACTTTTAGAATAGAATGTGATAAGCGAAATTTAAACGTTTAGCCTTTTTGATGCTAGAACAGCTATTTACTTAACAAATTCCAGAACACACAATTTTATGATTTTAGGACATTTTAAGACGATTTCTGATATATTTTAGGACGAAATACTTGACATTGGGATAATATCGAACCACAATTTTAGACTTTTTAGTAGGGAAAAAATATTTTTTTCTCTTTTCCAGGACTCTCAAGGACTAGTGGCCTAGTTACCCTAAGAAAAAATCAATCAATATTCAATCCTTAAATAAATTTATACTAACAAACACGAATTTGGGGCTTATCTGTGATATACGAATGGCCACCATGGTTAGCCCTGAGAGAAAAAATTAATTTTAAGCCACCTACATCTCCCCAAATGCATTCTAATATTTGAATTTGTAAATATGTCAAACACTATCAATTTTTCAGAAACAAATAACTGATTTGATACAAAGAAATTTTATGACATTTAGGACATTAGTATAGATTTTAGGACACTCTGGCTGGGAGGTCTGAAATAATGTGTGGTTTGGTTCTGCGTCATAAAGATGGCCTTGAGTGTGAAAAAGTTGAATTATATTGAGCCTCTAGATGAATACTAAAAACGAGTGAATAATTTATTAAGAAGAAAAACTCATATGGCTACCCTAAGTGATAAGTTCGCTACCGCAAAGTAGTATCTTCTATCTAGTCTAGACATCTAGATCTTACATACAACATTAAACTTGAGTATAATCAAAAAGTTTGAACTGTACACCACGAATCTTTCATGGGCACGCTGTATCTGCAATTCGCAGATCTTAACAAAGGAAAAAAAGGTTTTCTCGATGACGTCAGTTAATATTCTCCGGTATTTCCCTCCTAAACAGTTAGTATAGGCTTAGGAAAAAATAGTTTTCATGTCACCTGGAAAGGATAAAAAAAACCATGAATTTTTCGAGTACATATGCCTATATAGAATCCAAGATAATTTTCAGACCAACCAGGCTTAAAAATTTTTAGGGAAAGAGGGGGGGGAGGGGGAATTGAGCCCTTCCTTTCCCTGGACTAACACTTCTTGACAAAGAAATAACAACATAAAAATATACGTCTTGGAGTTTTGCATTTTTATAAAAAATATACAACCCACAAATGAACTAGGATTTTTTACACTATCTATAATCTACATAAATAATTAGGTACAAAGGATGTTCAAAAATTATCATAAAACTCAATTTCTTATTGGCGGTAAATGTTTTTAAAAAGTAAATACCAAATGCTGTCACTCCGATAAGAAAACATTCAAATTCCGTAAAATTGCCAATAGGAGAAACGAGCAACTTCTTTATGAGACCTGAATGAGCGTAATTTTAATAGTTATAATCTTGCAAGAATTTTCTGAAAAACTTCTATGGCACCTTAGTCCAGTATATCATTTTTTTCTGGGTCAAATCACTCAACGACTGGACTACCTTATCTGTGAACAAAAGTACATGTTCGAAAACGCTACTACGAGCGTTTAAAAAATCTCCGTCTGGGTACATAAATACAACAAGAGAAAATCCGTATAAATTGTGCTACCAAATCTTTAATACTACAATCTTCGAGAGCCTATACAAAATTTCCCATCCCGTGAATGCCAAAGGGACTACTCGTCCCCAGTCTAAGATACCACAAACGTACACATACAGGAGAGAAGCCGTACAAGTGCAATATCACCATTAAACTTTTCTCTTTGCAAATACATGAACATCTACCAAAAAGGTTTACCAAATTTGGGTCGCCACTCACCATTCAGGTACGTGTGAAGGTTTGGTCTCTCTTTGAAGTAATCATAAAAAGTGTTCACTTTTGTAAACATACCAAAGACTTGACTACAGTTCAAGTGAGTGTCTAATTTCTCGAATTCGTGTTGAACTCCCTCTTGATAATCCATTAGATTACAGTTACTCTCTAACATGTCGAAAACTGAATAATCGAGCCAAGTCAAACGTTCACTAGCAAAATAGATTCCTCCGTCGTAGGTGTCTAGACTCGGGGCTAAATTCTCGAAATAACCTAACCATGTAATCAATGTATTTTTCACGTAATGATCGCGTACAGTTGGTTCAAATTTGGGTTCATTGAAGACGGTACTATCCACCAGCCTGCGTAGATCATCTGAAAAAACACAAGTAGAAACAAAAACTAGCCAGCATCGGACAATCACACCATATACACTGTTGAAAACTGAATAATCGAGCCAAGTCAAACGTTCACTAGTGTATTACAGAATAGTAAATAATGCAACAATTCCAGTCTAGTTATCCCGACCTGTATTTCTTCCTCACGTAGGATGAGGAACGCATAACTAGGAAAGTAGAGTAGAAGTAGAAAAGTAGAACTGGCTGTGAACCCCTTTTAAAGGCACTAGATTAGATAGATTAGATTGTGGAGCTGTGGCCAAGTGGTTAAGACGCTACGCTCGTAACCTGCTGGTCGGGAGTTCGAGTCCGCCACCGGTCACAGTGACGAGGATAACCTCTCATTGCTAATTTCCATAGGTTCCGTTGTAGGTGTTTCGCAACGCAGGCAGGACCCTCAGGATAACAGTCTACTTAGTTACTATATATAGTACTACTTAGTATTGAGAGGCTATCCTGGGTAAACATTCGATAATAATAATAATAAGAAGAACAATTATTGTAATTTGTGTATTCCCTTGCAAACTGTATTTTTTTTTTAGTACACTCTATATTATAGAAACTTATAAGAAAGGTTTCCTTACCTACTCCTGTCGCCACCATATCGCACCAGTCAATATCTCGACAATCACAATCTAATCCAATACTTCGACCCAAATAATGCAAAATTGCTGAAACAATGAAATATTCACTCGTGTTAATGTTTATATAAAATAAAGGCAAATATTCGCGAATCAAGCACATTCGCTGAAAAAACGCGATTTTCTGAATTTAAACACGTTTCGTGTTATTAATTTTTGCGACTAACGGAAACCAAAGCCACAGTAAGTACACCGTATTTGGTAATATAATCTGATACTTCTTTTATTATATGAAACCATTGAAAATGAAATGGCTTTTCCAGCGTTTAGCTTTTAGGTGAAAATATGTTATTTTTTTAGGTATCTAAAAAAAAAGTTGAAAGAATTCAATTTCTCTATGAAGGGCAAACAAAATTCCGCAGAATTTATTTTCGCAATTGGATTTAATTTTTTTATTTTTTTTTAACTCTATTTTATCACCTCTACGGGTAAAATTATGCACATTTAAAGATAGGAACTATGTATCATCAAGTTAAATTTAGCGGAATTTAAATTTGCTAATTTCAATAAAATAAATTCTTTGAAAATATATCTTCCCAAAAATTTTCTTTCGGTAAACTGTCTTACCTTTAAAAGTAATCTAAAAGCTTTGATAACAAAAATATCAAACTTTTAAGTAAACACGAACTACTTACTTTTTCTCTGGACGAGTCTCTTTCCTCTAATTGTTTCTATGGCTGGAACTGTAAAAATATAATAGGGCTGCAAATATTAAGTAGATAAGACAAATGACTGATTTTAAAAGCTTTCTGTTAACTTAACCATACTCTAGGAATATTTATTCATTGTCCTACTGGGATTTTATACTGACCAAAAAAAATGTGTTAGGCTGGACTTAAAAATTGTCAAGTTGCCGTCACCCAACCAACTCTAGTTGAAGGAGTTCGACTGAATTTTTTTATTAATGTCAGTTTATATACATATACGGATATCTAAATATTAAAGTAGTCGTAGCGTACTAATTTTTCTGGGACACTCTGTATATAGCCGATGCCACTTTCCGCCATCTTGGAAGTTAGAAAATTAGACTGGACGCCACGCGCTCCGTGGGCATGAGGTCGAAAAATATCCTGCTTGCTTATTGATTACATCATTGATAACGGTCAAAGTATATTATGCGGAACCAGAATGAACGGAACGCGTGCACTATAACGGCGTGTTTTTATCTCGTCCAAAATAAATTTTTTTTCCGACCGACCGTACATTTTTTCTTAGGGTCGGGTGACGGCAACTTGACAATTTTTTAAGTCCACCCTTACACGCTAAAAAGACTGTTTGCAGCCCTGAAATAATTCAAATATAATGCATTTTTACTTTCTCCGAATACATATAAACCAACATCGATTCCCAAGCTTCTAGCAGCAGGCCAAGATGTATCATCCATTGTATACCTTGTTTCTGTATATGGTACTTTGTGGTCCTCCAATAGGAGTCGGATAGCTTCCCCTTTACCTCTACCAGCAAAATAATGCAATGAAACGTTACCTATAGTTTAAAGAGAAATTTTATAATCTTCATTTCATAAATACATGTACCGTATATACTGTATGCTTAAAGGTATTTTCATACAGGTCGGCGACACTAATTGTTCATGGGTGCATTGTACATAAAAAACTTTTTTAATTGAAATTGAAACAAAAGCAAAAAAAAAAAAAAAAAATGATCAAAACAACTCCATACCAACAGAGTGAATTGGGTTGCATCCTTGTTTCCAGTGCAAAATTTCGTTGACTTTTTGAAGAACAACACTGACTTGACCACTGTATATCAAGGCAGCAATGATGGAGATAATTATCATTGCAGTATTAGGCCCAATCATGATGAATCAGACGTGATCGCACACAATGATAAATATCAAGAAATTGAAGATATTTAAAGTTATACTGTTGTAGCTAAATGAAAGGAGTAGTGTTAACTTGCAAGTCTAGTAACATATAGAGTATTGTAGCACCACAATACTACAATACTTTACATCTTACATCTTAAATTGGTAGCAAATATGGACAGCCACTTGGCTTTTTAGTTCACTTTTTCTTTCACTTGTTCTTTTTCTTCCCATATTTGCTACCAACGGCACTTATGTTGGCTGTGTTACAAAGCTGAAATAACAAAGGATTCTAGGGGTGTACAGGGGCCAAAAGCTAATTATGAAATTTCCCAAATTCACAACGACCATGTTTTGCTATCCCGTGAATGGTTTTTGCAAATGCCAAAAGGGCAACTCCTACTTTAAAAAACAGCTGATGTGAAAAATAATCTTTATCACAATGGTTTTTTTAAAAGCCTTAGCTGCAGAACTGAATCTTATTTTCCTAGTCTGTGCAACATCCCACTTTGCTCTGCTGTGCTTTTCAAGCGAATTGCCACTGCGATGAAGCAGGGCAAAGTGGGATGTTGCTCAGACTACATCTTTCAGGGATGTTGTCTGTTGTATTTCTAACCACCGTTAAGAATAGTGAGTTCCCTTGCAAAAAGTTAATGAGTCAAGAGTCAGTGTTCACTCAAATTTAATTAATTATGCACATTCCATTTTCAACTTTTTTCTAAAACCACATTTTCCAAGACATAACTTTATTTCTCAAAAATGTCTTATGAAGACGGAGAAAAATTTCTACAGGATGACATAACATCAGTATGACCAAGTCTGTAGGGAAAAACTTTTTTGGTCAATGCCACTCCTAGGTCATAAGCACACTCAATGACAATGGAAAGAACTAATAGGCCACTATGGATGGTTTACCAAGGGGAGTCAAGTGCAACACCCGGACAAGTCATGGTGTTTAATTCTCTCCGACCCCTAGAATTATATTTTGACGTCTGTTTTTTTAACAAAATATTGTCTGAGCACGCCTGGACAAGGCTGAGCACACTTGGACACACCGGAAAACAAACACCAAGGCAGATTTTTCTATACGCCCATACATATTATATGCCCTTACACCTGGACATACAGCGTTTGATTTTTTTTTGGATTCAATTACTTTCGATAAGGGACCATTGATAAAATATTTGTCCCCCTTACCAGCTTTGGGTCCATGGCAGTAGTCCGTCTGACAACACACTTGTCCGATACCTCAATAGTCCGACAAAACCAGAAATTCAGATGTATCATTTGTCCGACAGCCCATATGTCTGACATGACATTTGTCAGACAAGTACATGTACATGTATATATTAAAGAACCCTTTGTCCGACAAGTGATAAATTCAACAGTAGTGGCAATCAAATTTCGTGATTTTGACGCATCCACCACCTGTTATAGCCCAAATTAGTCCTAAAATATAAAAAGGGCTTATATTTTGCTGAAATATGCACAGTGGCTAGGTCAAAGTGGTACTTTTATTAATTGTCAAAGAAACGAGCTGTCTAACAATAATTGTTGGACAAATGAAATGATACTTGGACTGTCAGACAATTGATAACAAACATTAAAAGAATCTTGTTTAGTCCTAATAATGTCTGGCTCTGTCGGACTATTCTATTGAGATGTCAGACTACTGCGCCCTTTCCCCAGCTTTTACTATGTTCCTGCTAAGCCTAATGTTTTTATGAACGTAATGTGTGTGTGCGCAATAATAATTTTTCAGACACTGTTCCTGGATATAAGGGGCCGACGACAAACAACTTTCGTTGTTCTGTCAAGGTCCCCTCATAATGGTAGCATGCAAGAAAGTTATATACTACAACAGTTGACAGTATATTTTTTTAACAGCTCTGACAAAACCCTCTCCCCTACTTAGAGGCAAAAAGTCGGTAAGAGGGACAAAGATATTTAGTAGGTGATGATCGTCCTACCTAGATGGGATACCCGTCTCTCTTTCTTAACTTCTCGTAATTCTCACCGGAAAAACTCAAAGAGAAAGAATTTTTTCTCCTTGGATTTTTGAGTGGCATGGATACCCAGGCTACATCCTACCGTGGATTCCACAGCTGAACTTTTGGCCATCTTTTTTTAATATATGGGACGGCGACGGAAAAGCGAGCTGTGGCGCAACTTGTTGATTTCTTTGATGTCACCGCGGGGCAGATCTTGCCCTCTCATTATGGATATTCATCCGTCTACTTTGCTTTTTTCATTGATGCACATGCGTAATTGTGAGAACTGTTCAAAATAAATCAAAACAAATCCAAACT